>CAVNYN010289476.1:0-25813 GCA_963692815.1 Nyctanthes arbor-tristis | reverse complement strand
CTGAAACGAAACCAAAAATTAAAAAAAATATTTTCTGAAAAAGACGGGTATGCATGTGCATAACCGTGCATCCCTGTGGCTCCGCCACTGAATTCGAAGATGTCGAGGTCCAACCACACTTGCCCATAGCCGAATTTCCCTCTCCTACCATATATCAATTCTATTGTTCAAGTCCGGGGCTCCAGTAACTCAAACAAATAATAACCCAAAAATTAAAAAATCTAAAAAATAAAAATAACAGTAGCTCCTTTTGTATCTCAATCCTATTGTTCGAGTCCGGGGCTTTTCTGGGTGTAAATAGAACACTGCGGGGCAACGAAATTCTTCTAGAGATCACAACTCCTCTTAGGGATAGGCACGAACCATTACTATAGAAAATCCCAAAAGGAATGCAAAATTTTCATTATTAAGAGTGTTCACCATGTTACTTGGTTTTATTTCTGTCATGCAGGGGCAGATCCCGGGGTCTCCCTGGTCCCTGGCTAGGCCCAAAATTTTTTGGGCCTCAAAGAAATTTTTTTTAATGTATTTGGGGAAAAAAATAGTTGTTGGGCTAGGGGTATGAGACTTTGGGCTAGGGGAAAAAGACTGAAGGCCCTAAGATCAACTAATCCTAATTTCCAATCCAAACCCAAGGTCTATTTCTGCCTTTCACAAAAGACCAAAAGGCAGAAGCGATTCAGGCGAAGCCAAAGAACGTGAAACCAAGCCACCACCAACGACTGCTACAACTCCAAAATTCCCGCGATGGCAAGGGCGGTGTAGCGGCAGAAAGCAGCGGCCTTGGTGGCTTGGCGCACCGCACATGAACTCGAGCTCGGCAGCAGCTGCGGAACGGCGGAGGGCGATGGCGATGGCGACGGACAACTTGAAGCTACAGCCAGGAGTTACTTTTGAGGCTCGAACTCTCGAGGCTTGACTCTGGTAATTTTTTTTTCTAGCTGCTAGGTCCAAGGTTGTGATTTGGGAACTAACTAACCAAACTAATGATTTGTGATTATGAATTATTAAACTAATAATTATGATTCATGAAGTTTGAATAAATTGTTGACTGTTGAATGGAGAATGGGGAGAGGAATTAGAAATTTAGAATAGTTAAGTAATTTAGTAACTTGGATTTATGAACAAAACAATTGGGCTTGACTTGAAGAATGAAGACTGAAGTTTGAACTTGAAGGGTTTGTTGGTGAATGAGACGACTGCCTATGCTTGAGTTGAGTAGTTGTCTAGTTGAGTTGGTGAATTGACTGCTTCACTGCTTGTGTTTGATTTTAATTTGGTGAATGTCCACTTGACTTGAAGGCTTTGTTGGTGAATGAGAATTGAGATGACTTATGTTTGAGTTGGTGAATGATCAGTGATTGCTTCACTGGCACTGCTTGTGCTTGATTTTAATTTGAGTTGGTCCGGCTAGGGGTACTCCAGCTTGCTGGCTCCGCCCCTGCTGTCATGTGACTTGTTTCGATCTCTTGATATTGCTAATTTTCTTTGAGGCAGTTTGGTGAAATTCGTTTAGTGCAAACAAATAGTATACATAATGTTTGGTAAAATGCCTGTGTCACTTTGTGTGTGTGAGCTAGCCTGATACGTTGCATAAGAAGTTAAGGGATTTACCGAGATGGACGACATTTGAAATCTCTTCTTGTAATGGGTTTTGAGAATGAAATGCTTGTTGGTAGGTCGGTTTATTAACTTTATCAATTTTCTGGAAAAGAAAATTTGCCACCATTTCATTTCAGAGGTCATTTTTATCATCATATGAATGAATTTTAGTTCTGAAAATCTGATTTTTATGCAGTAAGGTGGTAGTATTTAACTTGGCTTCTTGGTGCATCCAAGTGTTTGTGAAACTGTCTGAATGAGATTTTTGGAAGCATCAACTTTTATTTAATCTTTCTCTATTCCCATAACACTTTCATTTGCTGCAACGCAGGCTAAGTGATGTTTCTACGTCTCTGAATCGTATGTATCAATTTTTTGGGGTGAATTTGACCTATTTAGTCCTTGCTTAAAGATTAACCTAGATATGGATTTGTCCTTTGCATAACCTACTACAAATGTACATTGGCAATAAAGAAACATCAATTTTGTCCTCTTTTTCTGAAGAAGAAACTTATACTTGCTTCTGATGTGTTTATGCGCATTTTTTAAAGCATGAACATTTCAGACATGTTCTGCACACAATTACAGAGCATACCAACAACATGAAACCCTTGTGTGCTAGCTATAATGGACAATATAAAACAAGGATTATACAGAATGCTTTTAAAAGATTATGGAAAGCATGAAAAGCTTTGTAGTCTTTAAATGGTTTTGGATGGTAATAGAACCCTTCTTCGATATTCTGCTAGAGCCCACAAGGGATATATATTTCTGTAAGCTGCATAATGTAACATGCAATTCTTCATAAATACTCCCGTGATTTCCTGCCAACGAATGGAAATTATCAAATTCTAATTTAATTGCTTCAAAATGGAAAGAAAAGAAATTAAGAAAGGTATGCCAGGTGCTTGATAATTATAGTTTACCTGTTGGGGAAAATCACCATTGTCCAACTGAGAGTTGATCAGAAGCTTTGCCCCCCTGTGGAGAGGGGTTAGATCTCTATCCTCCTGTTGCAATCGAAGAATGCTGATTAATTTCTGGTTTGTAGAATTATACAAATTAGACTCAAGGAAGAATACTGTAAAAGAAGGCAAACCTGGCCAGAATGAATCAAACCCATCAAAGCCCAGGCAGTGTGTACCAAATTTGAGCGGTTTCCTTCCAGAGGGACATATTCCTGTTCAATCAAACTCAGAAATCTAGGAGACATATCTTGTGTATGTGGTCTGTTTTTCGTTCTTTGATTTGATCGGAAGAGTTTCAGAATGTTTGGCAGGGAGCAGTATTAAAGAAGAAAAAGAAACTTGAATTTTGTTTTTAATATTGTCTAATGTTGGATATGAAACATGCATTGACAGTGCTAATGTATGTGGTAACGGTTTTCTGTTGAACGCTAGAAAATACCTTATTTGGGCAGGAGAGATAGCTTTCTCCCCAGCCACCATCATCCCTCTGTGCTTTTAATAGAAAGTCTACAGCTTTTAGAACCGCTGGACAATTGTTGTAGCTCTTTCCTGCTGCTGCAAGCCCTCCAAGAGCAAACCAGGTACCGTATGTGAAGCAAACACCCCAGTTCCCATACCTGTATGCATGATTTTTCTTGTTATCTAGACTGCCAGACAACATTCAATCCTCGGGTTTATTAGTAATTTATCAGAAAAATATACCATGAACCGTCAGGCCTCTGGATGTTTTCAAGGTATTTAACAGCATTTACAACGAAGTTTTCTATCTCTTTCTTCCGGTGTTCAGGGTATAATTTCTTGAATAGAACAAGAGCTTGAATTGCTGATGAAGTGCATTCCACATAACTACAGGATAAAACTCTTGTTAGGCTCATGCTACAGATCAAACATGGGTTCCTCATAAGGGAAAGACAGAAGTTGATAAATCTTACTTGTGTTCAATGACAATGTCTGCAAAAAACTCTGTAGGATTGAGCAACTGTCGAAGAATGAAAGCAGTTAATGATGATATTTCTTATCATAGACACAATATTGGAATATTTGAATACTGAACCCTGTCGTTAAAATCAGGAATTTTCTTCAGAAGAAACTACCTCCAACCATTCTGAGGCTCCTGCAGGTTCCCATGCAGCTAAACCACCGTTTTTGCTCTGCGATTATTCATTAGAGCATGTTAATATAAATCCAGTTGCTATTCACCCTGATTGTCACAGTCGAGGTTTCAGAAGTACTCAACTTTATGCATCCCTGTTATGGCTAAATACATTGAGCTTAAGCTTTTAAATATGAATGTGTGGAGACATCTTGAATTTGAATGTGTTATCTCTAACGGCCAGGGTACGTTTTCTTCAAGTTTTAGTGTTCTGAGTTCATTCTTTGATTAGAACTGGGGGAAAAGCTGAATAGCTACCTGCAAGGAAAGCAGTACATTGACAGCATCGAAAAACCGTTGAGGCTCCATTTGCTCACCAACTATCTCAGGAGTCATCATCGAGAAGAGAAGGCAGCACTAATGGACACAAAATGAAGAGGAAAATCGATTACCATGTAAAAAGTAAGTTTTATTTTTCACTTTAATTTCTTGATAAAGATTTTGACCTTTAACCCCTCTGCTGTGCAATCAGATACTTGCCATCCATGATCTTGATCTGAAAATGTCCACGACCCTTTGGAAATATGTCGATACATGCTCTTAAAGTCTCCCGAAGGATTGTCTCTCACCTGCCAGAGTAGGTGTGAGTATACAACTAAATAACTAAATAGAAGTATAGGATAAGACTGAACTGAAACCAGTTTCTTTTTCATCTCTAGTACTGTTGAGTCCTGTCCAGTCGTCCCGGTCCCGACAAGCCAATAGATTTTTTATGATCTTAAAAAATCTGTTTACCTGAGACTTCTTAATGAAATCATGCCCTTTGTTTAGAGTCTCTCCAATTTCATTTGTAAGATCACTGGCCAGCAAGGCTTGTATGGCAAAACCGGCATCCCATTCTTGACTGCCAAAGCTCTGCATTGGAACAGTCATTAGCACTTGAGAAGAAAATACTAGTGCTGGTTTGGGAAAAGCTTAAGCGACGGTCATATATTTACCTGCATCTTCATTCCGTCTTCAGCTATCCACAAGTAATCGGGGATTCTAGCAAGGTGCTTCTTGAAATAATCCCCATTCGGATCCTCAACCCAGCAAGCCAGCATGCACAACACCTTCTCCACACATCCTATGGTGATATATCTGCTATTTTCATCTTCATAGTGGATGTGCTTCATTGTTACTTGAAGAGCTTTTTCTCTCAACTTGTTCAAAGGCCATCGAGTCAGCAAAGGCTCGGTAAGTACATAACAACTATCCCAAATCAAATCTTGTATCCATGGGTGTGGGTAATACAGGTCCTCCTGCATTAACAACCTCCAGTTTAGATCACCTCTCAGGGTTGTTTGTGTACATTTTTTGTGAATGTTTTGCATATAAGAAAGCATAGAGAAACATCTTACTTTTGCGCAAGAGTGTCGTATTTTCCTCCAGTTGATTTCGTTATAGGGTTTATCATACAACTCTTGTCTCAGTTGTAGAATTAGTGGTGTGACTGGACCGACAAATCTTTTGCCATATAAATATGACATTGGCATGTAAACCATTCTGCAGTAGCACCACATCTTGGCTGCAATTTTGAGTTGAGAGTCGTCTCGTTAGGTAATAAATAAAACACTTGTCTGAATTAAGTAGATTTCCAATCCTTGAAACAGGGCAAAACCTGGATGCATAGGAAGAAATGAAGGAAGAAGCCAAAATTCAGGGGGCATTGGGTTACTTCCTGACCACTCATATACTCCTAGTATCTGAAAGAAAAATAAGCATTAGGATTTCATCCTTAATAATGCTATCGACTGAGTCGATCCTCCTTACCGAAAGCCACGTCTTTCCCCATGAAGGTATTGCTGTGACAGTACCGTGGTCGAGTATCCATTTTCTTGCTCTGGCGCAGGCTTTGTTCTGCCCACCGTCAGGTTCTTCTCCCAGTATACGCATACATATGTAACTGAGGGTTGTACAGAACATTGTGCTGTGTCCCTCTATGTGAAACCCCCACCCACCATCTTCATTCTGTTGTGAGGAAAAGGCCAGGCCATTAATCAAATCATTCATCTGATTAAAGTTGCAACAAAATTTTTGATTAGAAAATTCTCACCTGATGACAGTATAGGTAGTGTAGGATTTCTTTACGATGTTGTGCTGGAAAAACGGTGTTGAGATGGCCCGTAATATACACAATCATGACCTGCATTTTTCTGGATTATTACAATTTCGTATTTCAGTGAAACTGCATGGCCTTCTTCAATTCCAAAAATGTAAGAGTTTGGACTCACCAGTGGTGGAAGAAAGTACAAAGGACCGGCGTTTTCAGCCGGCCAGTGGCCGTCACTGGCTTGCAAGGCTGAGAAGAAGTGCACTGCTCTTCGCAACGTAGTGGTGGCCGCTTCATAGGTAATTTCTTCACCATCACCCAACTTCACCTGGGGTATTGTCTGTCTAAAATTCTTTTCCCGCAGAAACTGCATGTAATCAAATATTAGAGAGACATGGATAGTTAAAAGTTATGATTCAGACTGTTACGGAGACAAACTTGACAAATTTAAAGAAAATTGGATTAATTTCCGTCTGAGTTTGAGACCTGAATCCTCCAGACGAGATCACTGCTGGGCTTGACGCGGTGGCGGTTGTTCCAGAACTCCTGGCGGGCTTTCTCGACCTCCTCCCGGTGCTCTGGAGTCCCATAGTTGGGGTCGAATTCCCAAGTCTGGCGTCCAACATAGTTGTTTGTGCTGTACAAATAAGGGCTGTCAACCCCTTCTGCAATCTTTAGTCTCCACATTTTGTTACTTATTTTGGAAGGGCTGAACAGGTGACTAATATGTCTTCTTTTCTTGATGACCTGCAGGTTTTAAGCACAATATCAGCTGGTGCAAAATGAGTGATCAATGTCGTCCCAACAGTCGATAACAAACTAAGAAGATGTATTTTTGTCCTCAGAGTCATGCAGCCATGCTAGTGCCTTGTCAATGCCTAGAGAGTGAAGAAGAGATACCTGTTATTAAACAAAACTTTCTGGGTTCATTTTCTCAACTTAGGTCTACGTATATATTTATACACATTTGAGAATTCACTCATTAATAATTAATTAATTAATTAAATTCTTGAAATGGATCAAAATATTTGGTCAGATAACAATTTCCCACATTATCAATAGAGTGGGAAAACGTCAAATTGGGAGGGTATGAAAGCACAATAGGGCAAGTGAAGAAGAATTGACTAGTAAACAGGGCCGTTACGTAATCTAAATACGGATAAGTAAATTTCTTTGAGAAGAACCCACATGCCTTGTAGAACCATTTATAAACCTACCGCATGTCTCATGTCACGTGTCATCATTTGATTCGATCATTTTTTTAAAAAAAATCAAAATTTAACAACATTGTTACTTATACACCTATTTAGTACTTAGTTTTGAACCTTGTAAGACAACATAATAAAATAAAATTTACTTCTCTTTTTTAATCTTATTTAATATTTTATTGGTATATTTATATTTAAATGCATTAATTTTTTGAAAATGCCAAAAATTGGCTTTATATAATATAAGTATATATAATATTACAAATAGTAGTTGACAAGCGATGAGAATTAACAGTGGGTGACGGCATAGACAAATTCCACCAAAAAATGCAAAAGTGAGGATGGAATTGCCCAAAAATGAAAAGTAAAGACAATTTGCACAAAAGATTTGAAAAGTAGGGACGTTTTGCGTCAATTGCCCTATTTCCTTTCATGTAAAATTATTTATCTTTTTCTTCTTTTTCATTTGAAAAGTTTATGAACAGTTACCACATGACACACTGAATATTAGAGCATGATGATCCTCACTGAGAATAGTACAACTGGTCTAGTTATAGAAATAGGGCTAGATTCTTTACGGAGCCCAGTCCGTAATCACAGACTGACACTTCACCTGATACACATCGCATGTCAGCATCTCATTGGAAACTGAGCTCCGTAAGGAACCAGCCCTGGTTCCTTAGAAATTGCAATAGTACATGGATAAACTTAGTTGTGGATTTGCTCTCTTGAGCAGGGAAAAAATTCTTGTACTCTTATAGTACTATACTCAAGGTTTAAAGACCAATTAGAAACTCACATATGGGCTTAAAGGTCTTAACTTATTGTAAAAATAGGGTCTTAGATTGTACACATAGGTTGCTGATTGGTTAGATTACTCTTGACAAATCATATTTTTTCTACTTAACCGGAACCTTGCTATAAAATCAATGGTTAAGTTCACCGGGAAACTAATGAACCACATGATTTGGCGGTATAGGATGGGGACGAATGGAAGTATGAGCACATATTTTTTATTGGGCCACTTCACGATCTAGCTCTGTTGATTTTTGTGAATGCCATACGGTGCAAGCCAAAATATTTCCTTCATGTAAAATTATTTATATTTTTCTTCTTTGCATCTGAAAAGCAAAGTTTTTATTCACATGGTGTTTATCAAAAAATAGAACATGCTAAACGGACAGAGAAAAAATTTCTAATACTATAAATGTACTAGCGACTCAATACTCTTGGTCTATAGATAACTCACGTGTGTGTTTAGAAATCTCAAATTAACAATAAATTGAACTTCTCCTCTTTTAAACCTATATTTTAGTTCTTGATTTCGTCACAGAGAATAAAGTTGAACTCCAGACCCCAAAATTTGTTAAATGGCTTTCGTAAAGCACATTATTTTACAGAGTGAAGTTTTTAATTCAACCTGGCATATTTGACAGGGATCGATATTAATCCACAGTAATTATAAATTATTGCCCACAATGGGAAATGGACTCAACGCTGGATCAGGACAATACCAATGCCACCACCCCGGGGTCAGAAATGGGTGGCTTTGGCCTTTGTGTAATGATTGTATGGGAAATTCAAACTTGATATAATGTCGGGCAATTATGTAGATTATAAATTAATTTATAATATACTACGTGGTATTATTTTATTTATTATATTTTATAACAAGTAAAAAAATTACGACTTAAATTTTATTTTTTACTTTTTAAAAAAAATAAAATTAATAAAATAATACGGTGCGACAAATTATAAACAAAATAAAATAATCCAAAAAATTGACAAACACTCTTATATTTAGAGACACTGAAGTCTCTATAAGAAAGACATTAGCATATATGACATCTTCTCCATATTAATTTTAATCATATAGACACAGATTTTGTATGTGAGTCTATGAGCAGCTCGTAGGTAAATTAGTTGAGGTAAAAGTAACACACAAATAGACGTCCGGTATCTCTAGATCAAAATTGCACCTAATCATGATACTTAAAAATGTTGAATTAATTATGATGTGCATTTATCCAAAGTTTGTTTAATGTTCGATTAGCGCATTCATATATTCTTAACGTTTGGTCATATAACCACATAATTTTCAAAGATAAGGAAAACAATTTTATTTGGAGGCAATAGGTTTTTGGTTTAAATGCAATTCACAGAGGGAATTACTTTTAGTCAAACTCAAACATATTATTTTCTCTATAAAATCCAATTATTGATAATCTAACAATCGAAAAGATATATTATTTTACGAAAGACACATAAGTTGCAATCAGATGTAATCAGCTAGAAACAAGTTTTATTAATATAGCTCTAAAAGTTGTATTAATAAAGTTGCTAAATCCAAGGCTGAGCATCTCTTTTTGGTGACGGAGTGATCCTTGAATTAAACGCTACTTCCATATTAAAATAGAGAATCGTGGTCAAAGAGATAGGTCAACTGTATTTGGAGAGTATATCTCTCATTAGGATCTTCAACCGAGTTTGAATTACATTCTTCCCAATCAATTGCAGTCCTAGCTAATTAGAAGGACTCAACGGAAGGCCAAGCGGAAGTCTAAGAAACAGAATATTTAACATTTACGCATTTTTCTACCATAATTATAAGTTGTTTGATTTAATTAATTAATTAATCGATTGTAAACAAAATTAGTTTCATGTCAAAATCAGTCAAATTCCAAAATTCCGAGTTGTTGAAATAATTAATTGTAAACAATGAAAATATTCAAGCACTTCCCAGAAGTGTTGTTACAGCACCTCCTACTCTATGTGGCTTGCATTGATATATGTCACGTGTATTAAAAATTCATGTGACGTGTATCAATATATGTCATATGAGGTAAGAGGTGCTGTAACAATACTTCTGGAAAGTGTTTGAAAATTACTGTTGTAAACAAATAATATATATCTTATGAAAATAGAGAACCGTAGATTACACTAAGACGAGATCAGCCAGGCCTACCATAATTATGAGTTGCTTGAAATAATTAATTAATTGTAAACAAAATTAGTTTCATGACGAATTCAGTCAAATTCCAAGATTACGAGCTGTTGAAATAATTAATTGTAAACAAATGATATATATCTTACACTAAGACGAGATCAGCCAGGCCTACCAAAATTATGAGTTGTTTGAAATAATTAATTAATTGTAAACAAAATTAGTTTCATGTCGAAATCAGTCAAATTCCAAAATTACGAGTTGTTGAAATAATTAATTGTAAACAAAAAACATACATCTCATGAAAATAGAGAACCGTAGCTTACAACAAGACGAGATCAGCCAAAGATTCCTTTCAGATCCACATGTTTCATAATCTCACAACAAGCTAGACCGTCCCCGAGTTTTTCTACAAAACCAATATTGGTTTTGTTTAATGTACCAACGAGCTGATATGGGTGATGACTAAGCCAATCCAGTGCGCCCGGTTAAAATTTTGAAAACAAAGAAGCAAAAAAGAACCCACCAGTGGCCCTTCTTCCCAGAAAACTCACGTTCCACCCCTCCCCTCAAATTTTCTGCAATTATTCTTCTAATACAAAAGGAGAAATAACAGCTGGAAAATCATGAATACCTCTAAACTCCCAAGTCGAAAAATAACTTCTGCAATTTTCTGCGAACAATATTAGAAGAACTAAATTAATACTTAAGGGTAATGTATCAAAAAGCACATCTTGAATTTTCTCTCTTACACTCCAATCAATATCATAGGAAAATAAATCACATCAGCTCTCTACCTTAGAACCCCAAAGTATAATTCAAAATTACGAAAGATTATATTATTTGCTGAAGATCGAGCATTCTTTAATACAAAAAAAAAAAAGGGGGAAAAAATCTTAACCCAAATATCACTAGAAAGGTAAATGCTTTTCCAAATTAGACAGAAGAAAAGGGAGAAATCATTTGATTTTACTTTTTTGAATTTGTCAAAGTTTCTTCACCATTGGAGCCCTTCTTATTGTTCGAATTCGACTTGGGTGCAAGGCTTTTCCGGTGACGGAGGGAGTCGAGTGGGCTTGGTGAGTTTTGGACTGTGGGTTTTGGTGATGAGTTGCCACAAATGGACGGAGACGGGTGTGGTGTTGAGAGGAGCTGGTTGCGGCCCTTTGCCGGCGTCGGTAGGGTGTGGCGGCCAAGGAGGAGATTGGGCTGGGGGGAAGGAAGATTTCACTATTACAGAAATTTTGAGAGGAGAGGAGGGTAGAACATGAGTTTTCTTGGAAGAAGGGTGGTTGCTGGTAGGGATGCATAACGAGTTGGCCGGCTCGGGCAGCCCGTGGCCCAGTCATTAAAAAGCCAGAGCCGAGCTCTAAAATTTGGGGCAAGCTCGAGCCAGACCAGCCCATGTGGCTCAGCGGGCCAAACCGGCTGGCCTGTAACTACGGGCCTAACGGGCTGGCCGAGCCGAGCTGAGCTGGTCCGTGTCAAACTTACATAGGAAAGGAAAAAATAAATTTAAATAGAAAAATTTTTTTAAAAAAACGGAGCAGGCCGGGCTAGCTCTGCTCTGCTCGGAAAAGGCCCGATTCAAAACTCGGGTCAAGCCTAATTTTTACGGCAGAACTCGAGCCCAAATATTGGCGAGTCAAGCCAACTCGGCTCGGCTCATTGGCATCCCTAGTTGCTGGGTTCTTTTTTCCTTCTTTGTTTTCAAAATTTTAACCGGACCCACTGGATTGGCTTAGTCATCACCCACATCAGCACATTAGTATATTAAACAAAACCAATGTTGGTTTTGCAGAAAACTGATCGATCTCTCTCAAAAAAAAAAAGAAAAAAACCAAAAATAAAAATTTCAGGGTATTAACAAATGTGGACTTTTTATCTTATCCAAACAAATGTTATATTATATTATATTTATATATATATATATATGGTTCCTAACATTTACAAAAAATAACAATTTCATCTCTAAATTTTTTTAAGACTGTAGGTCCCTAACCTTTAAAATATGTACACAAAAGGTCCATGTGGACAATTATCTTCAATTTTCACAGTTCACTATTCATAAAAGACAATTTTACTCTTTATTTAAAAGAAACAAAAAAGAAAAGAAATTTTTAAAAATTTATTTTAATATATTTACCGCTTTCTCTTTCATACACTTATACATATTCATCTAAACATATTGTCTTCCCATTTAGCCACCTCACACAATCTATAGATACACATAGATCAATATATTATCTTTTTTCATTTACCTAACTAAACACCACCATCATCACTACTGTCATAGTCACTTTTGAAAGTGAACTCTCTGAAATTCAAATTATAAAAATTGCAATGATTATAAAAATTGTAATGATTAAAAACATATGAATTTTTATAGAAAAATTGAATGAATGAATTATTAGTAAAAAAAAAAAAGAAAGAGAGGTTTCTTCAACTGGCACACTCTATGGTGTCATTTGGACACCATAGAAGTACCGTTCTTCAACCTTTACTTTCGCTACAACCCCTGCCATCCAAATTTTTTGTGTTTACATGTAACTAGAAATGGGGGTAAAATTCTTTTTTGTTATTGTTAGAAGCAACTTAAGTAGATGTCTTATCTCTCTTTAAAAAAGTCAAGGAAATGGCGGTAGTACTTGGTGGAAGTTAGAAGTAATTAGTCAGATGAGGCAATAGATTCTTTCTTCTTTTATTTTAAATCTTTTAGAATTTTTTTAAAAGCTTTTGGTTTTATTTTCTTTTATTTCATGATATAAGGGGAAAATAATCATTTTGTAAGCAAAATACATGAAAATGGATGGAAATTGATTATAGAGACCTTTTGGCCATATTTTTGAAAGGTGGGGGACCTACAGCCTTGAAAAAAAGCGTAAGGATGAAATTGTTACTTTTTCCAAAGGTTGGGACCTTTTGTGAAATTTGCTCTTTATGTGTGTGTATTCCTTTGTTTTCTTATTTGCCTCAAATTATAGACCACTTTCTTTATTGAAATGTTGTTGGAATTTTAATTTTCTTATATATCCTTATTTCAATGTACATATTAAGGTGAAATAATTACTCTTTACGTCTCATATATTTAGTCTACTTTTCCTTTTTGAGTTGTCTCATTTATTTGATCCACTTTTACGTTCATTTACAATTATACGAGCTATGTCATCTTGAAAATATAAAATATTGTCTTTTTCATTGTATTATTATTCTTAATATATGTCACTAATGAAATAAGAACATTTTCCGTAAAACATTGTTTTTTCATTCATATATTCTTAACTTTTGGTCATATAACCACATATTTTTCAAAGATAAGGAAAACATTTTTCTTTGGGGCAATAGGTGGGTATTACTTTTAGTCAAACTCAAACGTATAATTTTCTCAATAAAATCCAATTACTGATAACTAACAATTGAAGAGACATATTATTTTTTGAAAAATTCATACTTGCAATCTTATGTAAGAACGTTCACATTAGTGTTATTAGATTTAACTATCTATATAAGCAATAAAGTAGTGTTTTAGTAATTGTTAAGCGTCATGTAATAATGTTAAATTTAGCTATTGAAATCTAACATATTGACGGTGTTAAACTAACCCTTATAATTCAACTTTAAGTTAAAAATAGGCTATCACTAAATTAATTCAATCTATATAAACATATAAACAATATAAAAAATAAACAAAATAAATATGGCTGGCTACATGAGTTGTTAAAATTATTGTTAGCATTACCAACAAAGTTAACAAGTTATTAAAAAAATTCTTTTAACAACTTCATTAACACTGCCAATGCAATTACATTGTTTTAGTTGTTAACTAATAACTTTACTAACACTCTAGTTTAACACTATCAATATAGATGTTCTAATAAGCTAGAAACAAGTTTCATTAATATAGTTCTAAAAGTTGTATCAATAAAGTTGCTAAATCCAAGGCCTACCATCTCTTTTTCGTGAAGGCGTGATGCTTGTATTGAACGTTACTTGCATATTAAAATAGATAATTGTGGTCAAGATGGCTCAATACTCAATAGTATTAGTACGGTATATTCCTCATTAAGATCTTCAACCGTGTTTGAGTTACATTCTCCCTGATCAATTGCAGTCCTAACTAGTTAGGACTCAACGGCCAAGCGGAAATCTAAGAAATAGAATATTTAGGATTTTCGCATTTTTCTACTATTATTATTATTATGAATTGTCTGAAATAATTAATAATTAATTGTAAACAAAATTAGTTTCATGTCGAAATCAGTCAAATTCCAAAATTACGAGTCGTTTGAAATAATTAATCGTAAACAAAAAATACATATCTTATGAAAATAGAGAAACGTAGCTTACGACAAGACGAGATTAGCCAAGTCCGCTCACTCCCAATCAATTGTAATCCTAATAATTAATTAATAATATAGAAGGACCCAGCTGAGATTCCTGTCAGATCTACATTTTTCATCATCTCACAACAAGCTTCACATGTTTGCAGATGAAATCCCCCGAAAAGAGTTATAATGGCAGTTCCTGCTCCTTGAGAGGTCCCAAATAAGTAACTATTCAAATCAGGGTTTTAAGCATAAAGATTCCACTGACCTATAAAAAGTGGGCCTAACCCTTAGGGATGTGCAAATACCTTTAAAAAATTATTCCATTGGACATACTCCCCCAACACCCAAAACAAACAAAATAATAATTTTTTTTTTGAACTACAAACAAAATAATAATAATAACAATAATAAAAATAAAATAAATAAATAAAATATAAAATAAAGGGTATTAATAAATGTGGACTTTTTGTCACATCCAAACAAATGTTACATTATATTAGATATATATATAAGAAAAATTATAGGGGAACATGAAAAAGAGACATTATTACGAGACATTTTTATATGGCATGCTTATATTGAATGATGAAAAAGTAGCCATATAATTAATATCCAATGAATGTGTGCCACATGATAATGTCACTTATTAATGTCTCATTTTCATGTTCCTCTAGAATTTCTCTATATATAAGTAACAATTTCATCCCTATGTTTTTAAGGCTATATGTCTGCAACCTATAAAAAATGAGCACAAAAGGTCTAAGTGAACAATTTCATCAATTTTCATTGTTCACTTTTTCATAAAAGACAATTTTACTCTTTATTTAAAAGAAAATAAAGAAAATAAAATTCTAAAAAGTTATTTTAATATATTTACCGCATTATTTTAATATATTTACCGCTTTCTCTTTTATACACTTCTACATATTCATCTATACATATTGTCTTCCCATTTAGCCACCTCACATAACCTATAGATACATATATATCAATATACACCACTATCACTACTATAGTAGTCACTTTCGGCAGTGAACTCTCTGAAATTCAAAACTAAATAATTTAATAATAATTAAGATGTGATTGGAATTCAAGATATAAAAGTTGTAATGCTTAAAAACATATGAATTTTTATACAAAAATTGAAGGAATCAATTACTGGTAAAAAAGAGAGAAACAAAGAAAGGTTTCATCCACCTTTATTTTCACAACAACCCCACTCATCTCAAATTTCGCTAAGGAGATAAATAAGGCCCTATTAAGGAGATAGATGGCTATGTGAAGAAAATCTAATAAAAGCGGCCCCATGTTGGTAGGGCTGTCTTTGTTATATTTCAGCCATGTAAGGCATAAGGCTCCTTAATAGGAGATAAGACTCTGTAGGTAAGGCTTTGTAGTCGGATTGCACCCATCCCAATTTGTTGTGTCCACATGTAATTGAAAATGGGAGGAAAATTCCTTTTTGTTATCATTGGAAGCAACTTAAGTGGATGCCCTATCCCTCCCTAAAAAAGTCAAAGAAATGGTGGTGGTATTTGATAGAAGTTAGAAGTAACTAATTGGAGGAGACAATATATTTTTCGTTCTTTTATTTTAGGGTAATTTTTCATATCATCCTCAACTTTTAGAGTTAGTATCAGTTGGGTCCCTAACTTTTTTTAACCTGCTGGGTTCTCATCTTTCATTAATTCGTACAAATGGTCCTTTTTTTATGGAAATCGTCAACTTTTCCGTTAACTCCTCGACCGAATTACTAATATAGCCTTATCTTTTTTAAATTAAAAAAAGGATGTTAAAATATTAAAAAATAATATAAAAATTTAAAAGAAAACAATTGGTGGGGGTTGGGGGTTCACCCCCTTCTCGCTGCCGATTTTAATATTTTAAAACTCTTTTGTTTTAATTTAAAAAAGATAAAAATATATTGGTAATTCGATCAAGGAGTTAACAGAAAACGTTAACGCTTTTTATAAAAAAGGACCATTTGTGCGAATTAATGAAAAGATGAGGGCCGGCGGGTTGAGAAAAAGGTTAAGAACCCAGCTGATACTAATTTCAAATGTTGGGGACGATATATGAAATTAACTCTTTATTTTATATCTTTTAGAATTTTTTAGAAACCTTTTGTGTTTGTTTTCTTTTATTTCATGCAATAAGGGGAAAATAGTCATTTTTTAAGCATATACACATGAAAATAGATGGAAATTGAGCATAGGGACCTTTGTGCATATTTTTGAAAGGTTCATGACCTAAAGCCATAAAAAAGCGTAAGGATGAAATTGTTACTTTTTGCAAAGGCTGTAAACTTTTGTGAAATTTACCCTTTATGTGTGTGTATTCATTTCTTATTTTATTTATTTCAAATTATAAGCTACTTTCTTTTTCGAAATGTAGTTGGAATTTTAATTTTCTTATATGTTTTTATTTCAATGTTAATATATTAAAGTGAAGTAATTACTCTTTACGTCTCATTTATTTGGTCTATTGTTCCTTTTTTGAGTTGTCTAATTTATTTGATCCACTTTTACGTTCATTTATAATTATACGAAATGTAAAATATTGTCTTTTTCGATATATTATGATTCTTATGACACGCCACTAATGAAATAAGAGTACTGTAGTTTGTATAGTAGTTTGTTTGTATAATTGTCTTTTTCCATTATATTTTTAATCTTTGTTAAAAAAAATAAAATGGACCAAATAAATAGGACATACTATGAAGGAGTATATATACTCCCTTGGTTCCCACAAATATAGTCCGATAGTTATTTTCACACGGATTAAGAAACTATGGTAATATAGTAGAAATATAAAATTTTACATGTATTTTTTCATATATACTTTTACGTCTCATTAATTATTTGAAAATATTTCCAACCTATAGGTAATTGAGGTAGAATAGTAATAAGATACATTAATTAGGACCATCTTTGTGAGACAAGGGATGTATTAGGAAAATATTCTAAATTTTATGGAAATAAAAATTTGAAGACATGCTTAAATATGATAAGTGGATTATTATATTTTTGGAACGAACGAAAATAATATATAGGAGTATTTTGTGAGATCCCGAGGGGGGTATTACGAAAATATTCTTAAATTTTACATTCTCAACAACATTAATTGAAATTTTCTTAATTTTTTTTAAAGAAATTGGGAGCGAATTTATTTCAATGGGACCTTGGGAGTATATATATTCATTACTAGTATGTGGTATTCTAAAATTAAGGTGCGTTAATGCATGCATCTTACTCCGTCACTCTATACCTCTTGCATCCTTTTGTACTTAAATTTGCATTGCGAATTGTACGTGCACCGAAACTCAAGGTGTAATTTCGGCACTTTATTACTCCTCAGGACCATTAAAAGTGGTTCACCTTTGATAGTACTATATATATCTTAACGAAGAGAATATTATTTATCTAGACTGAAGATTGATTTTCAGTCTAGTTGACAGCACTTCATTAGGGAATGAGCGGAGATGCATCAATATATGGGGGTATTAATATATTTAAGGGCCAATAAGAAAATAACAACTAGACTGGAGATCGATCTACAGGCTAAATAAATAGTATTATTCCTTAAGAAATCATCTCAAAATCATTAATTAGACCAAATCAACATTGTTAGTTCTATTTTCCTATTTCTCTAATGCTCAAGCATAAAAATTTGGACATTTAAAGCTTCAACAGTTTCTCCATGTCTGTCACACATGTAACATAGATTATTATATATATAGTTTATATATATATATATCTTTTATGGGTACACACAACTTTGTCTTTATTTGAAAGGTAAAGAGAAGGCCCCAACAACTAATTATTGATGTTTGCCATTTCGTTTGAATATTGAAATTCATGAAAAGTTTAAGGTGGAGGAAGGCACTTCTTTCTTTATGGGTGTGAAACCATATTCCAAATTGTTTCTTAATTTATTAATTAGTAAATTAATTAAGACTTTGACTCGGGAAAAAAATATAAAGTCTTGGTCTTCCATATTCATGAGCTTGGAACGAATCATTAGTGGCATTTTGCGGATATATTACTTCAAAAGAAAGTATCTCAAAAGATGAAAACCATTGAAAACCAAAAAGTAGCACGATGGAAAACTAAAAAGTAGCACGTTCATCATTCATAGTAAAAGAACATATAGAAAAGTGCACTCAAATGTGAAGTGAAACTCTTGCTTCTTTGAAAGTAATTAACATATGACACATGCATGAGTGTTCATATCAATTTCCAAGTAATATATATATATATATATCCCCATTCTTCCTTTTCTGACTTTAAAGATTTCACACCGTTTATATACAATACGGTAATCATAATTGAGAGACCACTTCTCGTTCTGTAAAGGAGTCACACAATTTATATTGACCGACCAATGAGGAGAGTCAAGAGACACCCAACATCATGAAGGTCATGTGATTGGTCTATATAAACTGTTTGTATAATCAGTTACAAATATAACATTCATGTACACAAAAGTTTTTTGTGGCTTACAATCGGGATGAATGAACGAATATATGCTTGAATAAAAAGAAAGAATAATGTGATACCGAGAAATTTAAATCAACACCAAATTACAAACCTATACAAAACTAGTAAAGATGAATACAACAAATAAGGAAAATAATAATTACAAATGATTCTATAATAATCTGTACAAAATTACGCTACGACTACATCTTCATAGCAGTCGTTAGACTTTGTCAGAGTTTGTATATTTTCGCTAGCTACTCATTTATGAATCTGTACAGATGAAGACATTTTCACTAACCACGTAAACAAATATGATCCATGCAACAGAACACGTGAAGATATTATTGTAACTAATAGTGTGATTCTGATACATAACTACTTTACTCCATACAATATCGAGTCATAAAATCATTATGAAAACTGAAAAGAAATGATTTTGACAGATGATCTTGTCCACATTAATTGTAAAAATCTACATTCAATTATATTTTTGAATTATTATTATTATTATTATTATTATTATTATTATTATTATTATTATTATTATTATTATTATTATTATTATTATTATTATTATTATTATTATTCCCCAGCTATCTCAACGCCATAACCTACAGGCAGCCATAATATCTATTATCTGCTGATATAATATAATAAATAAATGAAAGAATCACGTCTTTCGGGCCATTCCGATTTTCAAAGATGTTATCGGACTGTAGCCTGTAGGCAAAACACGCTAATGGCGTCGACTTGGATTGCATCATGTAATTAGCAGTTTGCCTCTAAATTCAGAGCTCTATCTGTTTCCCTAGAAAATTCCGACTTGGAAGTTGAGTGATGGTCCTAGAATCGCTCTTAACACTATATATAAGGTTCATGAGATTAAGGTTTAGAATTACGCGATTCTCCTTAGAGAATTTACAAAACTGTGAGAAGATCATCTCAAGCGTGTGGACAAAATCGTCGTATTAAACATTGTCACAAAATGACACATCAACAAGTGACATATTTGTCTTAAAACATCGAGAAGCCAGTGTGTTTTAGAAAGTTTGTCTAAGCGTATACCCAGGCTCAAAATTTGTGCCTTGCGTTTTGGAGCACTGGTCACACTTTTATGTTTAGACGCATTCAGTCTATCTCTTAATCAAGAATTATGTATGCTGGCTTCTAAATTGAAAAGAAAAAATCTATAGGTTCTAAGTACACTTCTACTACTTACACAACTAATTGTATGATCTATATAAGTGACATTAATTAAACCGTGAAATCTTGCACCGTTGTTTTTTTTTTTTTTTTTTGGTGCGGGGAGGGGGGGGTTAATTAAGTGGTCAGATTGTCGGTAAATGGTGGCCGGTGTTGGTGTTGGTGTTGAATGTGGAAGTGGTGGAGGGATCCAAAGTATAGTTTGTTGGTGATTCAAACACGTATGTTGAGATCATAATGGTGGTTTAAGTGTTAAAATTGGAAGTATCGCATTGTGACTATGAACCAAATTATCTTATATGTATAAAGGGGGTCTTTATTTAAAAGACCTTGTCAAATACCAAAATTATTTATATGACCTCTCACTACTAATTTAATTATAAATGACCTTTTCATATATTTAATAAAAGAAATATTGCAAATGTCTAAAATATCCTTATATGAGAAAAACACCATATTACCCTTCAATTTTATTTTAGGGTCTATTACTACCAAAACTAATTATTTACTGAGATTTTTGAACGATCGTTACTTTCCTTTTAAACAGGATTTCTCTATGCTATCGTTGTTTCTCTCTTTGGTTTGCAGAAAACCTCAAAATCGTATTCTTTGACTATTGTATGGGTAGTTGAAGATTAGTGGCTTAGAAAATCACCACAATATGCAAAGTTTCTGAGAAGTTTTGGTACTTTCAGAGAAGGGTGAAAAGATTAAAAGAAAAAAGTTATTAAATATGATTATTTTACAATTTTTTACTTCATAATTGTTTTGATTTCGATGATATACGTTTTTTTGTGATACACCTAATACAATCATTATATGTTAACCATAACGACTGCACAATCGTGATGTGCTATACATAACGATACTACAATAGGTATCTGTTGTTGAAATGTACTTCACCAATCTATTATCATTTTTTTAATTCTTAGTTAAGAAATCAGCTTTTTTAGGTGGGAAGATCCCGTACGTGTTGTAATTTTTGGAGATTTGGACACAATCACGTTATATGCAAAACTTCTATGCCACCTTAACTCAAATATTTGCACTGAAAGTTGATTTGCCTTTAGAAATACCCTTCTGATCTAAAATACCATGAAACTTTTAATTACCCATGTATTTAAATATATTTTTTAAAGTAATGATAATATGTTGGAACTCATATTCATTGTAGTCAACACCTTAAGGTGTTTTGGGAGCATATTTTTGTGTTTGGCACATTCTAGGAATATTTATTATGTAAAAAATAATGTAAAAAATAGAACAAACTTAGTCATTCTTAAGTAAGAAAAGCGATATGTATTTCGTTTTATGCATCAATGAAAATGATACGTATTTCGTTTTGTGTGTTCAAGTTCACAATCACCTTTATACTTTGGGTATGAAATATGTCGAACATTGATCTTTTAAGTTTGTAGCTTTTTGCGAGTGTTATAAGCCATTACAAAAGAACAGTCATTCTGAGCTAACCAAAAAATTAAAAAAAAGCATTGTCTTAAGCATCGATGAACGTTTTACGCATTTAAAGCTAGAAAATAATTTTAAAATGTGTATAGTAAGGACTGTAGAACATGCTAGTCATTCCTTTTTAAAAAATATCGTTTTGGGCATTTGAGATCGGAAGAGCTATTTAAAGTATCAAATTATCTTTTAACACTATAAAAGATAACATTCGTAATGATATATGTTAAGTTTTATAAGTAGTTGCAAATATTTTAAACAATCACAACAAAATAGTCATTTCTTCTTATCAAGTGTCGTTTGGGGTATTCATGATCAATTAAACCATTCAAAAAACCAAATTATAGTGATTTTCCTATTTGTGATTGTTTAGACCATTCAAAGAATCGCATTATGTTTTTACCCTATAAAAGGTAATATGTTTAGCAACACATTATGTTTTGTAAGTTGCTGCAAGCATTTTAATGGATAACGATAGAATATTTTTTTTCCTTATCAAGTATCGTTTTGCGTATTTGTGATCGTTTAAGCCATTCAAAACATCAAATTACTTATCTACTCTATGCAATGATATTTATAAAGGTGCAAGTTAAGTTTATAATTTCTTGCAAACATTTTTAAGGATCACAACTAAATACTCTTCCTTCTTAACAAGTATAGGTTGGGCATTCGTGACATTTTAAACACATGAGAACATCATTGTCTTAGTGAATTGAACTTGATCATCACAATAGAAGATATATTTCACTTATTATAAAGAAGCTGGGGTTCAGGAATGTTTGAGGGGTTAACGTTATATACCGAATGAACAGTTGTGGTAAGCACAAATACAACGAAACATATATTGTTACTCCTTATTCACTATAAATCACAAATTATCTCCTAAATTTTTTCTTTCATTACCTATTTAAAAAAAAAAAAACTGAGAATTAACAAACACCATCAAGTTTTAAATGAGTATAACGGATGTTGAGTCGGGACGAAGAAAAAGAATGAACAATGTATCGTCATCCCTTGTTCACTAGAAAACACAGATTTTCTCTAAAATTTTTTCCTTTACTATGTCCATTTCACATATTTTAAGTAACCTGAGGACAGCAAACACCTCCAAGTGTTAAATGAGGCATAACGATTGTTGACTTATATAAAGAATAAATCATGTATCGTTACACTTTATTCACTAGAAATAATAGATTTTCTCCCAAAATTCTTCTTTTATTATGTCCATTTCGCCTATTTTAAAGAACCCGATGTTAGAAGACACTTCTAGGCGCCAAAGGGGTATAACGACTGTTTAGTCTTGATGCATACAAAGAACTAGGCATGTATCATTACATCAATTATCCAAAAACTAACTGTTAGCAACCATTAAAAGCGGTCAATAGAATAAAACGACTCCTCAATCGTGGCAAATACAAAGTAACGAGACATATATTGTTTTATCATTTTTCATAACACTAACTATAAGCAAATATTAAGAGTGGTCAACAGAGCAAAACGACTGCTTATTCGTGACAAATACAAAATAACAAGACATGTGTCGTTACATCAATTATCCAAAAACTAAATGTTAGCGAACATTAAGAGCGGTCAATAGAACAAAACAACTGCTCCACGTGGCAAATACAAAATAATGAGACATATATCGTTCTATCATTTTTCAAAACATTAACGGTAAGCAAACATTAAAAGCGGTCAACAGAGCAAAACGACTGTTCAATGACAAATACAAAATAATGAGACATGTATCGTTGTATCAACTATCCAAAAACTAATTGTTAGCAGACGTTAAGAGCTGTCAATAGAATAAAACAATTACTCAATTGTGGCAAATACAAAATAACGAAACAAATATCGTTCTATCATTTTTCAAAAAATATCGTTCTATCATTTTTCAAAAACACTAACTGTAAGCAAACATGAACAGTCAACAGAGCAAAACGACTGCTCAGTCATGACAAATATAAAATAATGAGACATGTATCGTTGACACGCCCCACCCCTAGTACCTCTAACTTACTAGAAGTGTGACGTGCGCCGACGATAAATTCCAACTAAAAGCTAGAATTTACCGTCAAGGCTAGTGATCATACTAATTATCCTAGAAAATTTTCGACAAGATCTCCCCTAATTTATCAACAAAAGCCAACTTATATCAATTCCCAACGCCAACACATCAACAACTCACAAACTAATAACTTCTCATTATAAGCAACATCACCTCATAAATTAAGAAATATACCAACCCAAATATGGTTCACACAACTCCTAACTATATCCTAATAACCTTAACCATGCCACATTTATAAATCATAGAGTCAACAAATCCTATAGCAATTTCCTTCCGTTAAGTGGTGGCTCGGTTCTCGAAATAACAGGCTCGGCCACAATGTGTTGTTGCCCAAACTCCAATTGCTACCTGCTAAGAAAATCATTTATAAAATCATATGAGCTAACTAGCCCAGTGAGTAGAGTTTCATAATTAAACATGCTTTGAAAAATCAAAATGTAACTTTTGAAAACTCCCGCATAAAATGCTCAAGCCCATTTGGCAATTCTATGACTTTAAACATAAATCCATAACATCAATATTGATAAAATCATTGCATGCTAAAACACATCATTTCATTTAATAATCATCATAAAATCCACTTGAAAATATCATAAAAGTCATTTTATTTCAAGATCATCATAAACTTTCCCCAAAAAGTATCCAACATATCACATGATCATAATATTAAGTCATACGTGCGTAGATGGTCAGCTTGGGCCATAGGTACCTTATGACCTCTTCACCCTAGGCGGCACAATAAACAGCTTGAGCCATAGCTAGCACATAGGCCCCTTCACCTGGGGGTGTTCATTTGGTCAGCTTGAGCCATATAGGCCCCTTTGCCCGTAGGCGGAAGATCATGACATGGAATACACATTTGGGGGTTTTCATGCTTCATAAAATTATATTTCAAATAGAAACTTTTCTCTGAAGAGCACGAATCATCATTTCGTATAAGATGCTTAAGAAAATATCATCCTTTGAGAATTTTCATTGAAATACATTATCATCATGGACATTGCAAATTCACGTAGAATTAAAGCATAATAATATTCATTTAGGAAGAAATGAGAGAAGAGCTCCACTCACCGGCTAAGTAGCATCTTTTCGTGTTTCATTTCCTTTTAGCCCTTAACATTTCCTGTAACATTATATAAAAATTTCACTTAATATTTAATTCCTTTCTGTTTCTCAATTCACACATATAACTTAATTCTTCACCTAAACTAAACATGAAACTTCCTTGATACTATAAATTCTCTATTTCATTAAATTTTCTTATATTCCTCCACTTTCCAATTAAATATATAGTTGTCCTTTTCATATGATTATTCTTGTCTTCACTACATCTTAAGAATTGTAATGATACCACCTATTAAAATCTTAAATTTCCTCCATACATCAACACTAACCCTTCATTCTTAAACACAAACTCTTACCTTTCAATAAATTCTCACATTTATTATTAAATATTAAATTATTCATTAAGTGCATGTGTTCTCAACTTCACCCAATTCCTCAACCACCATGATATTAATCCATAAGGTTATAACACCAACTTATTGAATCAAGACTTAATTCAATTCTTTACAACAAGGATCGTTAAGTTTTTCCCCTGTTTGGCAATGCCCATTTAAAACCATTTTAAAATCACAAATGGTGTCGTATGTTTATGAAATTCTCCTAGAAGATAAGAAACTCATATATGTTCATCATAGATGAAATTGAGCTCAAGAAAAACACAATCAGAAAACCAAAATATTTTCCTACTTCCCAAAATCTCATTCTCGGGTAAAAACTGACCATCCTCACAAAACAGGTCATAAAAACCCCTACCGGTCTCCAAATGATGTCATTCGAATTTTCAATGATAGACAACTGATAGAGGATCATTTTCCAACTTGTATCTTGTTAAAATTCCACTTATACAATCAGTTATGGCCTTCTAAAGTCGGGCGGGCAGAAACTTCATCCTTTCCAAAATCCAATTCTAGCGTTGATTCTTTTATTAAACTTGTACATATATGCTTGGCTTGCATAGAATTTCATGTTAACCTCTTATACTCTCCTTTTGTATTAATTTTCATCTTGCAATTTATCCAAAAGCTTCATTTAATTTAACAAAATGTTAGGAAATTCATTTCAAAGTCCCAAAGAACACTTCTTTCAAAATTCTAGCTTTAATGTTTTCTTTCTAACCCACAGTTTCATATACTAATTCTCCATAATTCTACACTAACCCTTGTATGATTTTCTTTTCACGTCGAAGAATAACTTCACGCCATTTAAACTTGTAAAACGGCTAAATCATAACCCAAGTACTCCATCCTATAAAAATTCCTTAGATTAACCTTATTAATCTTAAACCCAAAATTCTCAT
>CAVNYN010289475.1:43099-73937 GCA_963692815.1 Nyctanthes arbor-tristis | reverse complement strand
ATCTAATCTGAACTGTTTGAACTCATCTTTGAATATAAATGTTCAGACACTGCTGGAGAAATTGAAATCACAATATTCTAACTTAGAAGGGCTTCCTCTAGATCGAATAGTTCCAACTGTGGGACTCAACATTGGTCGAGTTGAATTGTCAAACACAAAACTTGTATTCTGGGACCTGGGAGGTCAGGTTTGAAATGCACTCTTAACTTTTTTTATGATTGATTTTCCATGAGAATTCATTTTCTTTTAAGTGAAAACTCAGCTTTCAACTTACCTTCAAATGATGAGACTTCTAACTAGTTTTCTTCTTTTTTGATGTTTCAATGAATTAACTATAGATTTAATTTTTCTCTTTAAACCTTTCAATAGACATCAAATACTGAATTCAGCTGTTATTCCATGCATGAGCTTCTAGGTATGTTCTTTACTTCATTTTTAGAATTCTACCACTGATGGGAAAATCCTTGTGTTTTATCAGCCTGGACTTCGGTCAATTTGGGAGAAATATTATGAAGAGGCACATGCCGTGATTTACGTGGTAGATGCGGCTAGCCCATCTCGTTTTGAAGATTCAAAATCTGCACTTGGTAAGCAATGCTAGGAAGAAATGCATGTTGACTGCAACTTATGATAATTCTTGTTACCATTTGGCATTTGGTCTTGCATTTGGTCTTTGTAGTATATTTTTGTAATTATGTTCACTAAGCTAATTTTCAACATATCTTCCCAGAGAAGGTTCTTCAGCATGAAGAACTGCAAGGGGCCCCACTTTTGATATTAGCAAACAAGCAGGTAAGCTCCCCTTCTGCCTGCTAAGTGTGTGTGCAACTGACTCTCGATTGAGGAAAACTTACCATGCTTTTTTCGTTTAGCTTTGTCAAATGCTATGCAACCTTATGGCATTCTGATCTCTAAGAGACAGTCGATTCTCTTTTTTTTTTATTTTTTTTTTGGGTTTTGTGGGGGTGGAGACGAAGAGACAATAGATTCTGTGCTACATAATACAATGAATAAATTGAAGAATTTCATGTTCGATCTGTTTATATCTACCAAATATGCAATTTGTGACATATGAGCTTTATGGCGATATGAAGAACACCAAAAACTCAAGCACTCACCTTCATGTTTATAAGGTTTTACCTCAAAATTTGAAATAAAAACTGGAGAGTTTCTTTATGAAATATAAAAGGATATTAAAATGATGATGTCCCAGGATAAAATCACACTCCACTATGCAGTTGGGTTTGCAGACGAATGGAAGTCAGTATATGGGGAAACTAGCTTTTTGTTACTCTCTTAGTGCAGAACCCAAATGGCCATTTTTTGCGATTCTTGCAAGGGATGTGAGATGGTGATATTTCTAAACATTTTGCATGTGGTGATGTATTCTATAATTCCTTTTTCAAACTCTTAGACGTGGTTAAATTTCAATTAGAATATCTTAGTATACTTGTGTGTTGTATTATACACAGGAAAAAATAAATAAATAAAACAAAAAATTAAAATGAAGAGACGAACATAAATAAATGTAAATTTCATAGACTTTTCTACTTCTCAGTCTTTCGAGAATTTATTTGATCTTGTATCTTATGTGTTTCTGGTGTTTCATATCTATAGCATGTGTTATCTGATAGTTGTTGCTCATCTTTTACACCCAACTTGTTCTGCACAGCACAATGCATAGCAGGAAGCCGAAATGCTTGATTATTATGACATATTTGCATTTAAATTTAACATATTAACTTTTTTACTTGAATTGCATATTTCTTTTCAGGATCTTGCAGGTGCAGTATCTGTAGAAGAACTTTCACGGTATCTGGACCTCAAAAAATTGGACGAGAGACTTTACACATTTCAAGCTGTTTCAGCTATTGATGGGTAAGTAAAAAGAACTCTTGAATCTGATTAGAGTACTTAGTGACCTATTACATGGCATGCAGAAATACTTTGAGCCTCAACTCAATCCCAAATTCAGTTAAGTAGTAGTCCTTTTTGTTATTTATGGCATAATAATTAGTGAAGCTTCAAAAAATTTGATGCCGTAATTTGTTTGCAGGCTGGGAATTAAAGAGAGTGTGAACTGGCTAGTTGACGCCATGGAGAGAAGCAAGAGAACTGAAATGTTGAGGGTTCGTGCAGGATCTAGTGTGGTTTAGAGTAGAAGTATTATTTTCTTGTTATTTTGTATGTAAAATCTGGATTTGCTTGACATATACATCAATTGAATAGGGGTATTCCATGCATTCACCTGAAAAGCAATGGATATGATCAACAAACGAGAACAAGTTTAATAAGCTTGTTGGCTTGTTTTCATTTTCTCCCGTAGAAGAAAATTCTACTATAGGAGACACAAGGTTATGAAGGTTAGCAGCGTCTGCCCCTGCAATCTGAGCAAATATTTGCCCTCCTGCTATTTGATCATTAGCATTTCACAAAACAGAAGACAAGCTTTGATAAAACAGATTAAAATGAAAACCATCAAACGGTACTAGAAAAAGAAAAGGAAAAAAAAAAATTTGTGTCTTGCATATGCAAGGCTTGCCAGCGTGACAGTCTTCTGGTCCAAAAAGCCGGTATACAGATGCAGATTTTTAAAAGCATTATTATTTAATACAACTCCGTCTCCAATAACGTTGATAATATAGGGTGTATCCTACTCTAAGGGCAAATATATATAAATGCAAGCAGCCAGACATTTTAGATCTATTATCTCCACAAGTTCCTATTAAGTCGATGAAAATCACTCTTTCTTGTCCGCATCAGCATTAGATACAGCTTCCACAGTTTCTCCAGGGGCACTTCCTGATGGACGATCTTCATCTGATTTAGCAGTGTTGACCTCAGCAGCCTCTGCTGTCTGAGCATTTGTTGCTCCATCACTAACTGGAACACTCAACTTGACGGTTCCAACCTTGACGTATTTGCTCGTGAACTTGTACTCCCAATCTTGCAAGGCTTCAAGTTCAAAAGCACCAAGGCCAGTAAGATCACCGTTGAGGTCTTTCTCTTCAAAGGACATCTTTGCAAGAGCTCGGCTAGCATCTTTCCCCGCAAACAAGGCATAAGGTCCACCCGGTCCATAAAACATCCTGTAAAGCAACAAATGACCTTAAGCACTGAGATTGCTTATTACAGCCTCAAAACTTGAAAATTTGAACTTGTATAGGTATTAGACCTCTTGTCTTCTAATAAGTAGAAACTCCAACTACAACTACTAGTGGTGAAAAACGAAACGTTCTACCATTCGTGGTTAGGATATTGAAAGTTGAAAGTGGGCTCGGAAGGACAGATGCTTATCATTGGTGATGTTCCAACGATCTATTTATCAAATGTATTGAAATACAGGAATGAATGTGGAAACCGTGTGATAATCCTATAGGGGAAAAATACAAGTTCTATGCACAATGAGTGGCTCAATAAATTATACAGGCCTAGCTCATGACTGAATAAAACCAACTTACAATGTGCCACATCTCTACTGTTCTAAGTGATGTTAGCGATACTACTGAGTCCTCAATTTCAACAAGAAGTTAAGTTATATTTTCCACACACTAGTCTCTAGATATATGATTGCACCTCTGTAACTCTACAATTACTAACTACACAGCAAACAGTTTTCCGTGGATTGTTTTATTAACATTGTAAAAAGTTACAGGAAACCAACAGAGTTCCTTTGAAATAACCAAATACAGTTGTTAAATGTTAACTTCTAAATGAGGGGAAAAAAGACTTCCAGAGAAATGCTTACTGAAAAATCAAGATAAAATTCAATGTACGTCTCTTATCTTTCAAAACTTAAAGCTCATAGAGTTATTTCAAGTTAAATGTCATATAGCATCACAAGCACGCCATCCATGGTCCCAATTCAACAGTGCAATCCATTATACCAAACAAATTAACAAAGACAGCAAACCAATAACCTAACACCACCTAAATTTCAATCAAAACCAAACCCTAACCAGAAAAGGGCTGAAATAATTCCATCATAAAATTCGACATCAAAGAGAAGTCAAAAAATTCCATTGGAAAACACAAACATGAATAAAATCTACCTGCTCTGTGAAACATCATAGATCTGGCCTTTGATAGCCATGAGCAAAGGCTTACTCTTATCAGACCCATCATACTTTTTCAGTTCCTCTTCAGTGACTTCCCCAAGCTCAACAGGAGGAGGCAGAGGCTGTACCTGCTCTTCGGGAGCTCTAGCCCTTTCTTGGTAGGACCGGGACCCATCATCGGAGGACCCAAATAGACTAGAAAACGCATAGTAAACTGCAAAGGCCAAGGCAATAGCTGTAAAGAAACTAGATGTGGATAGACCTGTGTATGCCTTGATTGATTCTTCGAGGGTTTCCCACAGTTGAAAGGCCATGTTTTGTTAAGAAGAAGCGAATTATCTATCAGCGAAGAAAGGAAAAACTGGACAGCAGAAGCACATTTTTCTTTGAACGAAGGGGCCTTCTTTATATATATTCTGCGTCTACTCGAAAGGTCACCTTTGTGGACTTATTTATTTCCACTGTTGGGAAGTATTTGCAAGTAGGGCCTCGATCTTTTCTGAGTTATTTTTGTAGGACGCGAAATTTTTTAGGGGTGGATTTCCTTCCTCTTTTTGGATCTCCCATTTTCCTTATAACACTCATCTAGTTTTGTCTTTCAAATAAGTAGAAACAATCAGATATTTTTGAGAAAATATTTATTTTGTTGTACATAAAGTGATAAAGACGTAGATACTAGATACCATATAGAGTTTAAGTGAAGAAAATGTAGGGCTTGCAAGAGAGAGTGGGCACAATTGGGGTGCGGATGGCCATTTATTATTCTTTCGACCATATGGTGCCACGATCCCCGTTTCGCCACGGTGCCATCTACAATGGTATAGTTTCTATTTTCTACTATGAGCAAATGGTATTAGAAATTTTTTTCATTTATATATTAATCATAACAAATTTTTTTTTAAATGTATATATTAGAAATAGCAAGTTGAATGTAAATTTAATATATTTAAAATTTCTATTTTATTTAGGTTACCAATTTCTCAACCAAAACGAATTATGACATTTGTGGCAATTTATTGGAGTCATAAGATGCCAAACGCTAACTTAGTGCAGGCCCAAAATTGCAATCCACAAATGAGAGAACAATTATTTATTTTTTAATAATTAAATATTTTAGTTAGACCAGCTAACATTCATGACTCTTACCACATTTTACAAGTTCTTCCTCATCATACATTTTCAAACTTCTGTATGATATTTTTATGTTCAAATTTTTACTAGTCAATACATTTTCTATCAATAATTGTACCCCGTCTAAAAAATTGCACAAAGATGGCCCAACACTAAACAAAAAGAAAAAGAAACGATGAAAATCAAAAGCAAAATTATATTTATTTGCTCCTCATTTTAAAGTACATGCTAATAAAGTTGTGAAAATGAAAAATTATCTGAATCAAAACATGGTAGTTAATGGAGATTTATATTGGATTCCAGTGGAAAATTTTAATTTACTTAATATATATAATATTTTTGTTAATGATTCTAAAAAAATAAATTCTTGTTAATAACAATTGACAATTGAGTCAAAAGGGACAAAAATATTAAATAGCAATCAAATTCAGCAACTAGGAAAATGATTAATTATTATAAAAAATTTGGACCCTCAACTTTGATTATAAATAGGTCAGCTTCCCTTGTTTGACCGAGAGAACAACTAAATGAAATGTAGTAATTGGTCCTTAACTTCTCAAAATAAATTAATTAGTCCTCCATGTTTAACTATAAGTATCCGTTCATCTAATTGTACATTATTTTCATGGAAACCTGCCTACCTCACAACAAATTTTAGATATTGCTAAAAGTCAGGGGAAAACTAGATTTGATGAAGGCTAGACATCTTTCAGATATCAATTAATTAATTAATTAATTCTCAGCTATAATAATAGATCTTATTTTTCAAATTTGTGCATGAGGCAAAATCTGAAGGCCACACACACACACTAGTTAGGTAACATGTGTTGCACGTGTTTCGTTTAATTATTTGCTAGATTTTGCGTGTATTAATTACAAAAAGTATAAAAAAAATTGTGACATATTATTAGAATGAAACAAGAGGCAGAGTCAACGACTTGATTGGCAGTTATGGTCTTAATAAGTATGCAATAATATTTGTCACCGAATGCATAGTCAGTGCGTACCATCCTTGAAACCATAAGTAAGATATGATTCATTTCGCTTAACTTGAATAGAGTTGCATCATACTACTATAACTGAAACATGCAGTACCAGAATTGAATGACACTGGTAGTAAGCTGATTGCCCTGTTAACATCATTCAAGTTATTAAACAAGGCAGAGTTAAGTGCACAACGATTGGTAGACATGTATTGAAACATTTGGCAAGTCTCTTGTGTGTGTTTCCTCTACAAATGATATTCAACAAATTTAACATAAGAGAGAGAATTTAAAAACGAACATTTATCCGCCTATATGTAAAATGAGTAAATTGTAATAAAGAGGAGGAAACTAATTTGAAGCAAGATTACAATGTGAAACAATTAACCTTGGCATTATGCAGAACACGTAGAGGCCCAACTTTGGCAACTGCAATGAAATTAAGAATACTGCTGGTGGTGAAGTCACTTCTTCCATTTCGGACATGCATTACTGTCGTTTTCGCTGCGAAAATATGTTCTAGGAAAAAAATCAACACAGAATTCAATTCACATGAGAAACTTTTTGCAACCAAAATAAATAAATTCCTTTTTTGGTAATTATGAGTTACACAGTAGCAACTTTGATTTGAAACTTTAAATAGGCACAGAAAACAGATCGAAGAATTAGATTTTGTGTAGATAGAATTGCTTTATTTACTTTTGTTCTCACAATTGCTCAATCTTCACAAGAATAAACCTACAAAAATGAACATAAAGGCGGCACTGGCTCAAAAGTATCTACTATATTATTATTAGTGAATACCGCAATAGCTTGTTTTATAATCCAGCAATCAATAAAAGTAGGTTAAGCGGGCACGTTCCCTTCAACGTTTTGGAAAAAATAAAAAAATTAAAACAAAGATAATAGAAAAACGAAACAACTATCAATACAAAAATATATGAGAAACTTATAATTCTAATAAAGAAGACGAATAGTTTCATATAACATAAAATGAGATAGAAAAGTCACCTTTAAATTTTTGATAAGCAACTTTCGAATAATTTGTATCAGGCTTTCCAAATTAATCACCTTCAAAGAATATCAATATCTTGAAACTCAATAATCAAGTCTGCATAACTCAAAGAGGGTAACCCTGATATTTCTTAATTTCTAATGAAAATGGAAAGTTACTCAAATAACTTCATTGAGATTTATATTAATAATATATGAACACAGTAAAATATTTCATTTGCACCTCTTTATTTCTTAACAAACAGCATTCTTAAAATTGATCTATAAAGATCACTTGTGTCAGGCCTAGAGCCACACTTTAAATAATGCATATTATAATTTTGGAAAGCTTTGATTTGAGAGAAGAAAAATTTTACATAGACTGATGGTTATTTTTTGTTTGATCAATGGCTTAAACAACCACATCTAGTGGCTTAACAGTCACTGTGAGAAGCTGAAATTTTCTTGAAAGGTCCCAAGTGGAACACCAGACACCGCAAAATATTAATTTAAAAAAATTGAAATCATCTGCAAATCAATTCCGGTTATAGAATAAATTGCTTCACTGGCCCAGAACTATTTATGGTTGGCTACTATATGAAGATAATTTCTAAATGAATGATTATATCTTTTAGATTTTAGAATTTTGAAGGCCATTTGGCCTCTGAAATGCTATTGGTGGAGTTGTAGATGTGGAATAGGTTTGGCTTTCAATGTTTAGTGACGGAACAGATCAGCTAAATAATTGCATTGCATTTCATTTAGTGATAATTATAATATATAATAAACAACAATAAAAGCAAATCTCATCATAACATTAATAATGAATTAATTGCTATTGCTAAACCACAATGATAACAGTAATAATTTGCTAATAATTGAATACTGAGTCAATTCTCAAAGCAGAATTCTTGCTTCATGTAAAGTGTACTTGCTCAGTAAATTATTCAAGGAGAAAAAAAGGGAAAATAATACACACAAAAAAATTGTGCTAAAATTAAAGAACTCACCTAGACAAGGGAGAAGACTTCAGATTAAGCAACCAGCAGCGAAATCGAACCCAATTTGCCAGAGACTTCACACAATTTCAACAGTGAAATTGAGCCCTAATGCGTTACGTTGGCAGTAGAGAGGAGTAGCGGACAAACCACTGTTGGAGAGCGCAATTTCATGTCCATCCTCAAAAGATCAAATGCTATTCATGACAATGGAATTATAAGTTAGGAATGCAATGCTACCACACATTTCAAGACAGAAAAAACTTAACTCGTTATGAAAATTTAATTGAGTAATTTTATTGGAACAATCTGTTAAAACACCTTGCAAGCTCTAGGTTTCATTATAATTATTTAGCAAATCCAAATGGTAAGTCTAGCCTAAACACTAAAACAAGGAACTAAAATTATAAACAAAATGTGAAACAAAAGAATAATGAATCCCATTGGAATTCAAAAATCACAAGTACTTAGAACCCGTTTTCCAATTCGGAGAAAGAAAGTAATTAACAGAGCATGAAATGTCCTTTTGCAAAAAACAACTAATAGAGTAGACGACGACATGCTCGTCTTATTTCAATTGAAGGACACGTGCATGATTGTCTATGAGTCTTCATGGTTGGTTTTATCCTCCACCTCCTCTTAAAATTAAGGGGAGGGGCTGGACGACCCTACCCTTTTGTTTCAACAAAAGAAAATAAAATACATCAAGGAGAGGGGGACATGATAAACCTTACCTCCTAATGAGAAGTACAAGAGCATGCACGCAATGCAACTTATCACAATCTATTACAAAGAATTAAGAAATAAAGAGAAACAGAATCCTCTATTCTATTTTTTGAATTTACTGAAAATTCATCTTACCAATGCTCAATATGTCTAAGATATATAGCCCTTCAAATTGGCAACTAAAACAAGGAACTACAAGTTGAAGGGATCATTTCATGATAAAAATATTAGTATTATCTTCTATGATACTGGTATATTGGATGGAACTAAATCTAATATTTCACGATATACAATATTCTTTGTACAGTTTTTGTGAATTGAGTGAGTTTTTTCATCGTACGGTCTCATCAAAATTCGAATATCAATACTTCTTCTAGCTCTTGACAATGCAACATATAATTGATCATGAGAAAACAAAGGGCAAATATAAACCAATAAAATCTAATGTCTGTCCTAATACTTTATTAATCGTCATTGCAAAGCAAGCTCTAATGGGAAATTGTGTTCGTTTAAAAGGAATTGATCTTTTTTCACTTTCCAATGGCATGAATGATATTCTAGGTAAAAAAAACTCTCTTTCCATGACATTCACCTGTAGATATTTCTGCACCTATCACGTTACGTTGAAATGCTTTCCATATTAATCCTATGCCATTACATAAACCTTCAGAAGGATTGATATTACGTAGCAAAATTATAGGACAATTTACTTTTAAAGTAAGTTCATGAGGAGCCAATGTATTTAAAAAGTCTTCATGTATATTCTGTTCAGTTTTATCAATCACCTCATCATAACTATAATATGTTACTTTTTTTCCTTCGAGTTGGTGCAGTAAGAAGTTATTGATAAAGTCAACTGTTTCACTCTTTGGTGTTAATATAATTCCATTTACCATTGAAAAAATGTTCTCTTCATAGGATACAATATTTAAAAACACTATATTAATCAAAGCTTTTAAAGAAGTTATTTCATTTGCAAAAGGAATAAGAAATATTATGCATCAGCTTTATACCACGACACAAATGGTGTTCAATTGTATCATTACCAATAGATAATAAATATTTAGAAAATGGAGGATCTAGATGTGCACGCATATTTTGAGTGTGAGAAAATTTTGTAAAAAGTGGCCATAAATAAGAATATACAAGAGATGCTTTAATAATGTCATTTTTTTATACCATTTTGAATTACTGGCTAAATTTGTCCAAAATCACCACCAAATAAAATAACTTTTCCGCCAAATGGTTTCTCAACTTCAGTTATATCTTTTAGTGATCTGTCTAATGCTTCTTGCATTTCTATGAATCATAGGTGCTTCATCCCAAATAATAAGTTTTGTCATGGCTAAAAGATGACCTAATGCAGATTGTTTACTAATTGAACATACCACATTTGGAGTTATTTCTAGTGGTATTTTAAATCTAGACGAACAGTACGACCTCCAAGTAAAAGTGAAGCTGCAACTTCAAATGATGCAATTGCTAGTACTATCATTTTGTAAGATCGAACTTTTATTAATAATACTTTATACAAAAATGTTTTACCTTCACATCTCCTATAGTAAGGATTCTGTGAATCAGATATGTGAAATTATTAATGTTGTTTCCTTGAGCAACAAGATTTGCAAGCTTAACAGGAAAGTTTGTTTTATAAGCTTCCCAGATAGCTCTAACATCTCCTAAGTGGTTTTCAGCTACTTGGACCTTTGTTTCACCATCAGCAACATGACTATGGCTGGATTGATAGTCTCTATAGACTACACCAGTAAGTTTGGATAACATTGGGAAAGCAAAAGTTTGGATCTGGAGGGTCTACGTTTTCCCGCAGTATACAAATCTTTTCTTTCATTATCATATAGAGTGACATTTATTCTAGGAGGATGTCTTAGGGAATAATTCATTGTGTCAGGTTCAGTTTTAGGCATTAAAACAGTCATAAAACCATGATGACTTGTTTTAGATGATAAAGTATTAAAAATAACAGATTTGCTGTCACGTAAAAATCGTTCCATAAGAGTAGTTTGGGGAATAGAAACTATCTCTGTTATTGGAAAAGTTAAATTTATTTCAAAAGTGGAATGTTCAGGCATGTTATTATAGCTTTGGATAATATCATTGATGAGTTCACTAATACTAATTTCATCATCTGAACAATAGTTCTCAACATTTTCTTCCTTATGAGGGATAGAAAGTGTACTGAGATTTGTAAGAACACCACAATTTCTTACTTGTTGAATAATATTAGTAATTTTGGTATTAAGTTCTAATATAGATTCTAATCCTTTTGTTGAATATCTCTGATGATTTCTAATCATTAGAGGTTTCGGTTTCTGTTTTATTATCTAAAAGAGGATTTCTATCATTATAATAGTCTCTAAATCTAATTGATAGATGTCCTGATGCATCAACATATGTTAGTGCATCTCTTGTCTTCAGATTTTGAGTTCTCTTCCGATCTGATGGATTTGAATTGTCCATTCAGAACCAGTATGAAATGTTGAAGGAGTAATTAATGATGCCAAAAATCTTACACTAGAAGACTCTAGTGCAGTGATGATACAATCAATTTTCAATATGCATCTAGTGCTAGTGTTATTTATAATCTTTCCTATGTAATGTAACCTAACAACCAGATTGTTACCAATCCAATCCTTAAAACCTTTGGTTTGAATGGCAAGTTTAACATGTTGAATAAATCCTGAAATTGGTTTCAAGAATTTATCAAGTGCAATATATTCTACGCCAATATTATTATTGAGATCAAGTTCAGTGATACCCAAATTGGCTTGTTCCATATGAGGAGATTGGGTGTCAAGAAGTGCAACAAGTGCTTTAGATCCAAGTCATTTTCGTGCTAGAACTTTGAATCCTATGACAAGTAGTCCAAAATAAATTATATTGTGACTACGTTTCAATAATTCTTTGACAGAAGTGTTATTCATCAAATCAAGAGTTACTTGGATTCCTGTTGGGATAGCAAGTACTTCCTCCCTTGTATGATGAAATAAACCAGTTTGAGTTCCCAATAATCCTTTCTGATAAAGGGTTGAAGGGTTCATAAGTTACAATTTATTATTTGAAAAGATACTTGTTGATCTTTCCAAATCAGCAAATTTTTTCTAAAATCATAGGATCTCTTTCTTTTCTATTAACAATTTTTGTTAGCAAAGATCTACTATTTGAAGTTGAAGCAGATGTGGAAGCTAATGTCTTTGAAGTTTCAGTAAAAGATTGTCTATTCATGGAATGTCTTTTAGGAGTTTCAGAATTGAAAGTGAAAAATGTTATACTCTTCCTAAGAGATTTCTTCTCTGAAGAAGGTGTAACAGTAATTTTGCTAAATGCTTGTTTCATCTCATCAATTGAAGAAGCAGCTTTTAGCTTATCTTTCGTAATTGTGAAAACTTCTTTTTCCAATTTGTCTAATCTTTCATGCATTTTTACAAGTAATGCAATGATAAGATTATTTTGTGCAATTTGAGCTTCATCTCCTTTCATGCTAAACTCATTCAAGAAATATCCAGTTTCTATCTTGCCTTGAACTTTATAAAGAGAGTCAACGAATCTCTTAGCATCAAAGAGATGTTGGTTTTGATAGCTAATCAGAAACTTTCAACATGTCTTTTGAGGTCATTAAATGATTTTGTTAATTCTTTAACCATATCATTTAATTTCATGATCTCCGTGTTAAAGTGTAATTTATTATCAATAATTTGCTTATTGACATTCTGCAATAACTTATTTGTTTTACTGATAATTTCTAAAGAGCTATTATCAGAAATAATTTTATTTAGTAACTTCACATCTTCTTTAGAAGATAATTCTGTTATTTTCATTCCAAATATAATGTTCAATAAATTTTCTTGTTTGTTAAGGAAGTTTGTGATAGCTTTCTGAATAATGTTGTTAGATGCTTTCACACAATCTATATCTTGTGAAAGTCCCTTAAGAATAGTGATAATTTTCTTTTCAGAAGTATCTTGTGCTAATTCCAGATAATCAATTCTTTTATTTATAAAAGATATTGAAAGTTTTAAAAGTCTTCACGAGCACTTTGATACTCATGAGAATTAGTGAAATTAGTTTCTAGTTTCATAATATCATAAGATGCTGAATCATCAAATCCATATTGGGATCTAAATCGTAGCATTTGACTATTGCTATGATATGAAGTTTCAGGATTTGAATTATTTTCCCAAGCTGTAAGAGCTATTGAATATGGATCAAAGTGTTCAAAATCATTATAATGATCAAGACCATTATAATTATGTTCGGCATCTGATGAATCTGTCGAATTAAAATCGATTCGAAAGTTATCATTTGCATATGAATCATTATTATGATCATAAGTTGCAATTTGTTCTAATGACTACTTCGCAGTATCGTTATTATGCTCTGATACCAATAATTCGGGGGGAGTGAAGCATGCGACCTGCTCCAGATCCACTTGCTTACTGCCAGAGACTTTATGGTCTTGAGGTCGAGGATTATAGGGTGGTGGCATCCAAAACACATCTCTAAGTTTTCTGTTCCTAAAAGGATCACTAAATGTTGGTTCATTAAATCATTCTGGTATGGAGCATCTTATAGTATCATTCACCATTGGATTGTCAGTCCTTTCTTTGAGGATTGAACAAATAATTGGATTAAAGTAAGGCCTTTTTGTCCACATTCCACTAAGGTTTTCCTTTTTCAAAGGTTCCAAGGGATGATGTGAAATGTTTGAACATCTCTAGGTTCAAAGAATGCTTAATAAGGTGGCATACTACTCAATCTTAGAAAGAGATTTTTGTTGCAATCAAGGTAGTGTCTCATGGTGACTCGTTCCCATAAAGGAATTGACCATGACTTACAGAGCTCTGTAGGTGATACAGCATCATACACCTGTACGAGTCTGTCTATTGTCCAAGAATCCTGATCTCCTTAGGAGAAATAGGATTCAAGTTAGATATTTTCAAAGTATTTATCAGGATCTATCATTCTTAATGTTGTTGTGTGTTCATGAGGAACTACCCAAATATTTTGATCCCAAATGATACCATCATCACTATAGTGTTTAAGATCTGGTGTAATAATCTTGTCTAACAGTTCAAGCTTAACTATCATTATATGTTAGATGTTTCATATGCTTAAGACAAGTATAGAGAATTATTATGCGATATTCATAAATATTATAATTCTTATACCTTGAATGGGTACAAGCAATAATATTAGAATTTGTTTCAAATGCGAAATTTAGTGTTCTATTATCAGAGTGATTACTAGAGTAATCAGATGTTTCAACTGTGGAATTTGAGTCATGGTAGTTATAACCGTGGTAGTTATAACCAAACTTTATTTTGAAAAATTTTTTCATTTTCAAAATTTAACACTATAAACATCAAACAAATTAATGTAGAAATTACGCAACAATAACAAAGGAATACGAAGCAAACAACATAAAATCCTATCCTAGTGAACTAGCAAGTCAGAGCTATATAAAATCCTACTGCCTATACTTTCTATTTCCCCAGCATCAACCAGACTCAGCAGTGTTGCTAGGTTTACTCATAATTCCTACTTCTAGTTTACATGACACTATGATAAAATTTTAGGCAGTTAAAAACATACCTCTTCGTTGTTTCTCGTGGCTTCCTTCCTGCGTTGTTAGTTATCTACTTATAGTGCTATGTTTGATTTAGCCTTATATGGCAGGCTTAGCCATTTAACAGAAAGTAAAAAGATAGAAATATAAAAGACAATTTTATTTCTCAGAAATTTTTACAATGTATGCAGGTTTTTTCTGGTACCTTCCTCTCTTCTTTTTGTTGAAATCCGTCTCCTTTTTTATATCAAGGAGTTGGATTACAATTGCTCTCACAATAATTCAGAAACATTGCATCTTTTCTGAATTCGTAAACAAAAGTCAAAAAGTACACAGTAAAAATTTAATTTTCCTAAAGTGCACAGTATCAAGCAGTGATGAACAGTGTCTGGTACCTGCCTCTCTTATTTTTGTTGAAGTCCGTCTCCTTTTTTATATCAAGGAGTTGGATTACAATTGCTTTCTTTCTACGCTAGTCTTAGCTAGAAAGGTACACAATAATTCAAAAACATTGCATCTTTTCTGAATTCGTAAACAAAAGTCAAAAAGTGCCCAGTAAAAATTTAATTTTCCTAAAGTGCACAGTGTCAAACAGTGATAAACAGTGTCTGCACAGTGTTGAACAATGGTTGAACAGTGTCTGCACAGTATCTGAAGGTGGCATGCACAGTAACTAATGTTGACCCTATCTATTGCATCTTTGAAAATTTTGCAAGAAAATAACGAATCTTCTGGTCACATCTTCCTGCTTTTTCTTCACGCTAGTTGAAATCTTCAAAAGAAGTGTCGACTTACTTGTCTTTTCTCTTCTGGTTGATCACGTGTTGGATTGAAGCTGTCAGTGCTATCTGAATCTGTACCATCTTCTTTTCCTTGTGAAGATGCTGAATTCCTGTCGGGATCCAATGATCCTCCACTACAACCTATAGAATAATTCTTTAATAATCGTGGTGCGCTCTTTCCTTCAATTAATCTTCTAAATCCTTTAGAAGTTGTTTCATCTAAGTCCAGAAATTTGAACGGTTAGAAAAATGTTTTAGCTTCAGTGGAGCAGTAGACTTTTGTAAAATAATCTTCCGCTACCAGGAACATGTTATCATACTCTGGTTTCATTGGGTTCCAGTACCAGTCTGAACCATGAAATTTTGCATTAACCATTCTGATTTGGTCAAATAGAGTAGAAGAGTTTTTTGTGATACTGAAATCGTGAGGGATATCTTCTTCTTTCTTGAAAGAAGACAATATATGTGAGTGAAAATGTTGACTGTAGATTCTACAGATTTTTCTTGTAGGATTAAATCGTGTTTCCCAAATAGGTAGTGAAGAATCAACTTCAATTACCAAATTATCACCAAAATCAGCAAAGAGCTAATTGATGACGTTTTGTAATGGCGGTTGAACTTTAATCTTATTTAGCTTTGTCATGTGTAGTGAAACTTCCAAACCCTGTTGCTCAAGGAAACAACATTAATAATTTCATATATCTGATTCACAGAATCCTTACTATATGAGATGTGATTACAGGTCTTTGTTTTTAGACAAACAGAGGCTATGAGAGATCTTGAACAACTTCAACATAGAAATTGAGTACGAGTTATTCCATTTCTACAAGATTTTTTTACTCTCACTGCTATCTCAGGCAATTATTTTGCACAAGAGTTTGACACTAAGTTATTTATCAAACTTCCTGGTGATTTAGGAAAGGAAATTGCTGAAATCTGGACTAAATTTGATTGGACAAACTTGTTGCATAAATATAATTATTTATGAGCAAGAATCAATTTTATTATTTCTGAACCTAAGAAATGATGTACTTATATCACGATACAGAAAGATCTTAAGAGAAATAATATGGGATTCTGTGGTCAGATCTATACTCCTTAACAATATGAGACACCACTTAGGCAGCCTAAACCTAAGAAAAAAGTTAAGGTATCTGATCCTAAGAAAAGTAAGTCTTACTATTTGAGGAAGTCTAACACTAAACCTCCTTATCTTAACAAAGATAAGCTTGTCAGGAAACATGACACAAGTAAGATTTACGGAGAAAATCTCACATGCTTTGCATGTAAACAGCCTGGACATCTTAGTTCCACTTGTCTATCTGCACATAATCTCTATAATAGAGATGCATGTCTGGTGAACACGATAAATGAAAATCTCATTAAAATTTCTGATGAAATGTCAAGAGATGAAACCATTTATAATATTTGCTCTATTGAAATTCTAAAAAGAGAAGAAATAGAACAAATAGAAGAAATTCCAACTCCTCTTTATCTAGAAGATGAGCATCAAATGCTAGTATCAAAATATACAGCATACCAATGTGGTTCATATTTCACAGATAATTTTATCACACAAGAAGGAGAAGATTTATTTACACAACTGGGATGCGTAGGTACTTCTCGGTCACAACTACATGATCCTAGGTTAACCACTCGTGAACACAATTGTAAACATAGGTATAGAAGTTACAACATTAAATGTTGTACTCGTGAATGCTACCCTGCCTTCAATAGACGTTTTATATGTTTAAAATGTTTGATTGAAATTTGTGCAATTTGTATCAAATTAATGTTTGATATAGATTTACCACAACAAGAAAAGCCAACCACCACTTCTTCTGGTTCTCTTGTAGAACAAAAGCTTTCTATTCTTGACACTCGTTTCAATCTTTTGGAACAACAATTTCTTGAATTAATTCAACAACAAAAGAAAGGTAAACAAAAATAATCTATTGAGGATTTGTTACCTGAATCTTTAGAGTTTGATCTCACAAAATGCATAACAATCCAAGAACCTTCACATAGCTCAGAACATTGTTTTGCACATGCTTTAGAGGACCCTCAATAAAGTGAACAGATACCTTTAATCTGTAACACTAAAGTCCCTAAAGATCTTCTTGTTCTTATGGTAATAAATGTCAAGGGACATAAGAAACAAGTTATTACTTTAGTTAATACTGGTGCTTCTTCAACAAGTGTTGATGAATCTCTTGTACCACTAACTGCAATTACTAAAACAACTCGCCCACAACGTATTACCTAATAAGATAGCACATCAATACTAAATGAAAACATTATTTCCAATGTCAAATTTAGTATTCAAATAAATTGTAATATGCAGTCTCGCGAAATGCACTTACTACAAGTATGAGTTACAAAATTAAAATATCAGCATATTAAAATTATGCTTGGACTTAATTTTATCTATGCCAGATTCCCTTGTTGTTACTGTTGATTATACTTTATTTAGCAAATGGTCAGTTTTAACACAGGTTATCTCAGAGTATGCACTAAGCAAGCGTGGTAGATACCTAAGAGAACCAAAAATCCTTCAACAAATACAAGAGAATGAGAAATGTCCCTGCACAATCTCAAGAACTTGTAAAGAAATTGGAACAAATGCTTTAATTGCAACGCAAATTGATGCTACAAAAGAATGTAGTAAATATTTGTTAACCTTAGATACTGAAGCTCCAGTAGACAAGATGTTAGATCATGGTATCAAAATTGATGATTTTACCTTAATAAATAACGTTAGGGTAATTAAAACAATTACGTCATTTCCAACAATTGACGATGTCATCAAGAAACTAGAATACTCAGGTATTATTAGTGATGATCCAATCAAATTTTGGGACAAGAATGAAATTGAATGTAAACTTGATATCATTAACCTTGATATGAAGATTACATCTCCTAACTTCAACTATGAGGATTGGGCTCAACAAGAGTTCAAGATGCATATTGAACAATTGTTAAGACTTGGCGTTATAAGACCTTCAATGTCTAAACATCGCACGCCTGCCTTTATTGTCTAAAAACATTCTGAAAAGGTTAGAGTACAATATAGGATGATTTTTTTATTATCGACGTCTGAATGATAATACTCATGATGATAGGCATATTATTCCGGACAAAGATAGTTTGATTCAACGAATTTAAAAAAAAACTTGGTTTTTCAAGTTTGACATGAAATCAAGATTTTGGCAAGTAAAAATACACCCTGATTCAATCCCTCGGACATCATTTAATTGTTCAGAAGGATATTTTGAATCGCTAGTCATGCCATTTGGATTAAAAATGCACCTTCAGTTTTCCAACGAAAGATGGATAATGTGTTCAATGCATACAAGGACTTCACCTGTGTATATATAGATGATGTCTTAGTTTTCTCTGCAACAAAAAAGGAACATATTGCTCATCTCCATACTATCTTTTCACTCTTTGAAAAGCATGGTTTGATTATATCCAAGAAGAAAATGGAGCTTAAAAAATACACATTGGATTCTTAGGAGTTGAAATTGAAAATGGAACTATAAAGCTGCAAGATCATATTGCAAAGAAAGCATCAAAATATCTAGACAAACTGGAAAATGTCACACTTCTTAGATCATTTCTTGGAACAGCAAATTATGCCAGACAATTTATCCAAAATTTGCATAGACTGACATGCCCTCTTTATAATAAGACTAGTGAAACTAGGTTGATAAAATTCATCGATCAAAATAAAAAGTTTGTTAAAAAATCAAACAAGCAATTTCAACACTCAAACCCCTTAAACTCCCATTAAGAAAATATTACTTGGTAATCAAAACTGATGGAAGTAAAAATGGTTAGGGATGTATTCTTTTGGCAAAATCAAATAAATTCTCATACAAATAAGAGGAACAGATTTGTAAATCTGCTTCTGTAAATATCATGAAACTGGTTATCTCACTTCTTTAGATTATGAATTGCTTGCAATAGTCTATGTTGTTGAAACTTTTGCACTCTTCATAATATCTAAACAACAAATAACAATTCGCACTGATTGTGAAGCTATAGTAAGATATAGCCAAAACAAATTACAAAAGAAATTGACCTCTAATAGGTGGTTAAAATTCATAGAATTTGTCCTTAATCATTGTCTCAGAATTAAATGGGAACATATTAAAGGATCAAACAATCAAATTGCTGATATGTCATCAACACATATTAAGCTTCTTGAACAAAACAAATAATACTTTGTTGTGATTGTTTTACAGGAAAGTAGAAATTTACAGCATGCCTCCGAAGGCTCAGGGCATTCGTCCCACTCTCCAGGAAAAACTCCAATTTAGAACATCTCTTCTTCCAATATATCCAAACCAATCTGAAAATTATGCTGGCAAAAGAAGACATCTTCTTAACAAAGAAGAACTCTGTCTAGTGGGCAACTTATGGAGACTTCCAATATCACACAATGACTCTGGTAAAAAGATTCATGTAGTGAATTCTTTGCTTGATATTTCCTATCTCTAAGGAAATCTGGTAAAATTCCAACAAAACAAAGAATGATCATGAGACTCCAACATGCTTTGTTCTTTTTAACGAACCAAAGTATATAATTTATGCCACTATAGATGAAATCCAAGATTTAACAAAAGATTTTTCAAAATTCTGTGAGATACCTTTAATTAAAATATTTAATTCTTTCTTTGAATCAGAAAAGGCAATAAAAAAGGTTTTTGAAAAAGATAAAATCTTTATTTCACTAAATGTTCAACGTACTCCTCCTAGTAGGATTACAAGCCAATCTTTTGCTAAAATTGCAACAACTTCAGTAACTAAAACAGAAAAGAATGTTTTTATCCCTGAACTCTCATATTATCTTGATTTAATAGGAAACCAACGTGAAAAAATTTTCAACATATTGCAACAATTTTTGACTTGCATTTCAAAATAAGAAATTGAAAGTGACTAGATTAATACATACTGGTGTTATCGTGTTAATCATTTTCTAAGCTGTAGAAATGTTTATCTTGATTGCAAGGATAAAATTTCCACAATCCTTTCAAACGCTGATATCTCAAAGCCATTTTACAGATATCAACTAGTTTTCTCATATCTTATTTGTCAAATTAATTTTGATAAGTTTGAAATTAACCACTTTCAAAGTTTAAAAATTATGCCACAGACTTTACTTGATTTGGTTTTATTGCTTCACTACACACGGCAAAGCTAAATAAGATTAAAATTCAACAGCCATTACAAAACGTCATCAATTATCTCTTTGTTGATTTTAGTGATAATTTGGCAATTGAAGTTGATTTTTCACTACCTTTTTGGGAAACACGATTTAATCCTACAAGAAAAATCTGCAGAATCCACAGTCAACATTCCCACTCATATATCTTCTCTTCTTTCAAAAAAGATGAAGATATCCCCCAAGATCTCAGTATCACAAAAAACTCTTCTACTTTACTTGACCAAATCAGAATGGTTAATGCAAAATTTCATGGTTCAGTCTGGTACTAAAACCCAATGAAACCAGAGTATGATAACATGTTCCTAGTAGCGAAAAGTTATTTTACAAAAGTCTACCGAAGTTAAAACATTTTTCCAACCGTTCAAAATTCTGGACTTAGATGAAACAGTCTAAAGGATTTAGAAGATTAATTAAAGGAAAGAACGCATCACGACTATTAAAGAATTATTCTATAGGTAGTAGTGTAGGATCATTAGATCCTTACAGGAGCTCAGCATCTTCACAAAGAAAAGAAAATGATACAGATGCAAATAGTACTAACATCTTCAATCCAACACGCGATCAACCAAAAGAAAAAAAGACAAGTAAGTCGACACTTCTTTTGAAGATTTCAACTACGCGTGAAGAAAAAGTAGAAAGATGGGGCCAGAAGATTCGTTATTTTCTTGCAAAATTTTCAAAGACGCAACAGACAGGGCCAACATCAGTTACTGTGCATGTCACCTTCAGATACTGTGCAGACACTGTTCATCACTGTTTGACACTGTGCACTTTAGGAAAATTAAATTTTTACTGTGCACTTTCTGACTTTTGTTTGCGAATTCAGAAAAGATGCAATATTTCTAAATTATTGTGTACCTTTCTAGTTAAGACTAGCGTAGAAAGAAAGCAATTGTAATATAACTCCTTGATATAAAAAAGGAGACGGACTTCAACAAAAAGAAGGGAGACATGTACCAGAAAAAACCTGCATACATTGTAAAAATTTCTGAGAAATAAAACTCTCTTTTATATTTCTGTCCTTTTACTTTCTGTTAAATGACTGAACCTACCATACAAGGCTAAATCAAACATAACACTATAAACAGATAACGAGCAACGCAGGAAAGAAGCCTCGAGGAACAACGAAGAGGCATGTTTTTAACTGCCTAAGATTTTATTATAGTGTCATGCAAACTAGATGTAGGAACTATGAGTAAACCTACCAGCACCGTTGAGTAAGGTTGATGTTGGAAAAAATAGAAAGTATGGGCAGTAGCGTAAGTCCTCAAAAGAAGGCAGAAATAAGTCCCAAAAATCGTTCAAAAGTACCCAATTTTTCAAGCAGTTCCCTCAACATGTGTATGAGAGTTTTCATATAACTCTGACTTACTAGTTCACCACGATAGGATTTTATGTTGTTTGCTTCGTATTCCTTTGTTATTGTTGCTTAATTTCTACATTAACTTGTTTGATGTTTATAGTGTTAAACTTTGAAAATGAAAAAATTTTTCAAAACAAAGTTTGGTAATAATTATCACGGTTATAACTACTACGACTCAAATTCCGCAGTTAAAGCATCTGATTACTCTAGTAATCACTCTGACAATAAAACACCAAATTTCGCAGCTGAAACAAACTCTGATATTATTGCTTGTACCCATTCAAGGTATAAGAATTATAATATTTATAAACATCGCATAATAACTCTCTATACTTATCTTAAGCATATGAAACATCCAGCATATAATGATAATCTTGTTAAACTTGAACTGTTAAACAAGATTATTACAACAGATCTCAAACACTATAGTGATGATGGTATCATTTGGGATCAAAACATTTGGGTAGTTCCTCATGAACGCACAACAACATTAGAAATGATAGATCCTGATTAATACTTTGAAGATGCCCAACTTGAATCATATTTCTCCCCAAGGAGATCATGATCCTTGGACAATAGACAGACTCGTACATGTGTATGATGCTATATCACCTACAGAGCTCTGTAAGCCATGGTTAGTTCCTTTATGGGAACGAGTCACCATGAGACACTGCCTTGATTACAACAAAAATCTCTTTCTAAGATTGAGTAGTATGCCACCTTACTACGCATTCTTTGAACCTAGAAATGTTCAAACATTTTCACATCATCCCTTGGAACCTTTGAAAAAGGAAAACCTCACTGGAACATAGACAAAAAGGCCTTGCTTTAGTTCAATTATTTGTTCAATCCTCCAAGAAAGGACTGACAATCCAATGGTGAATGATACTATAAGATGCTCCATACCAGAATGGTTCAATGAACCAACGTCTGGTGATCCTTTCAGGAACAGGAAACTTAGGGATGTGTTTTGGATGCCACCACACTATAATCCTCGACCTCAAGACCATGAAGCCCATGACAGTAGGCAAGTGGATCTGGAGCAGGTCACAGGCTCCACTTCCCCCGAATTATCCTCTTGGACCATCAATAAAAAATAATCCATCTTCAATATTTAAAACTTTAGCTTTAATTGTATCATATGCAATCTGTTGTTCACAATTTAATTTTTGAACAATTGAAGTATCTATATTATCTCCATAGTTTAGTGTTTCTTCAAGAATCATATTTGCTAATTTTTCACTTTCATTAACAAATATATTATATGGGACAATATTATATTCGTTAATGTTTTTTCCTGCTAAGTCTAGTATATTGTTTATGTACTCAAGTGCTTTCTGTTCAGCTATAGGAATGGACATTTTATTCAAAACATAATCTTCAATCATATATTCTTTATAATTTAAACATAGTAATTTTAGATCATCTAATTCACAAAAAGCAATATAGTAACAAAAAGTTGACGCAAAGAACAAGGCATTTGATAACATATTGCTTCAGCTAAACAATTTTCACAATTTTTATCATCATTTAAGAGACGATGCATAAAATCTACTTCTCAAAATGTTTTAACTTTTATACCATTGATCATTTTAAGAGCATTAAAAGATAAAACACCTTTAATATGATTTAATAATACTCTTAAATAGTATCTTTCACCTTCATTTGCGTTTGTATTAACAATACGGCCAATAACATTTTTATTTTTTCGAGTATGACAAAAATGACCTTGTGCATCCCAAACAAAGTCCATAAGAAAATCCTTATATAAGAGTGTTTTCGCTTTTTCATTGAAAGTGTTCATTTGAAAATATTCAGTTAGCATAGTACAATGCACGTTTTCCTTGTTTATAACATTTGATAAGCTTTCAAAATCTCTAAATCTAACTGTTTGATAATTTTCTAAATATAGTTGTAAAGAGACAACAACAAGATAATTTTGACTTAAAGTAAATGCATAAATTCTCCACATTGCTTCATGAGGTGAAATCCAACGAGCATTTTGAAATCGGCTAATTTCATCAATTTCACTATCTCCCTCATTATTCATAACACAAAAGTTTACTTTATCATGACCTTTGTATATATATTTATATAGATATTTAATTGTTTTAATAGTAGAACACACCTCAACATTTATGCGGCAATCATATTTTGCTAATAAATGTTGATTATATGGTACAACCCGTCTAGTATCCAAGAAATGTCCTCTAACTTCCACATTTTCTCCATTATTGCGCCGTTTATATAAAGGATAAAAATTTTTACCTAATAATGTCCATGTGATATAATCCTTAGGATATTTGTTTTTACATATTCCATCTTGTTCCGTGTATACACTTTTTGGGTTCAACTTCCCACATGGACCATGCATCATATGTTTGAGAACACAATAGCGCAAGTAATTGTTTTCATTTCGGGTGGTATTTTAGCTGAAACAATTCGATCAACTAATTGAGGTGATGTTATTTTTTATCCTTGTTTCAAAATAATTAGAAAATGAGCATGTGGCAAGACTCGTTTTTGAAATTCAATTACATAGATATTCAATTACATAGATATATGCAGCTACATGTCCAAATATATTCTTGTTAAATAGATCATCCTTTTAACTCTTCCAACCTACTTGTAAAAATCCAAGCAATTAAATTAGGTCTATTGTGACTAACATCATTGTACATTAACTCATTCTTTATTTCTGGCCAGTTAGGATTGCAAGTTATTGTTAAAAACAAATCAGGTTTACCAAATCGTTGGACTAAAGTCATAACATCCATGTAACGTATTGCACAATCTCTAGGACTGCCAACAAATGTTGACGGTAGTACTATTCGTTTACCAATTTTTTACCCTCTAATTTCTCCTTATTCAACACTGTCAACAATTTCTTGGTAAAGATCCGCACGTATTTGTTGTTGATTCTTTCTATAATAATCCAATCTTTGTGTTTCAATTTTAACATACATATCAACAATATTTTGTTGTAACAATCTACTAGTATGGAGTAAAATTGTATTACCTGTTTCTCTAATTTGCAATTTGTAGCAATAGTAGTCACGGCAAGAGACATTTCCTTTTCTACCTGAATGTTGGAGTACTGTTTAAAAGAGAGAGAGAGAGAGAGAGTAGTTGAGAAAAATTCATATATCCAAACAAGTAATGTAGTTAAACAAAGATTCAACTATATTAAGTAGATTAATAAAATATCAACAAAAAGGAAAAAAAAACTATTTACTGTTATCAAAATGTAATATATCTAACCTGTATTTTCTTGATCTATAATATCATAAGCTGAATTTACACCATGAAAGTTGAGATGATGTTTGGAATCTTGAGCCATATTCGGATTATGACTATTATATATTTTTATACCCTCATGCCAACCTGATTCTTCATAAGGAAAAGCAATGGATATTGCAATGGATCATAGCATCCAAAAAAATAGCTCACATTGTGATGTGTATCAGAATGAGATAGTACACGTCTCGTGCTTTTGTTTCTACAGTAGGGTCATTATTGTCTTCCCCAATTACAGCCACTTGAGAAGTAGATGGTTTATTAAAACTCTTTGATCAAGATCAAGATCACAACGGGTGCGTATTTTTAATGACTCAAGTTTATCGTTTTTACCTAATGATTTAAAAAATTGTGCATATAGATTTCATTGCAAGATATGCATCAATTTTTCGATAATGAATACATTGAACGTATCAGACATAGCAATTCTATTTTCTAACTCATGTTCAGTATCAAAAAAATACAATTGCATATGGGCAGGTTGATTATTACATGTCAAAAGATCACTAATATTATGATAAACTTGACCTGAAATTCTGAATGTATAAACTCCTTTATTCATTTTACATAACTCTGTATCATATTTAATACAGAATGATGTGAAAGTAAAATGATTATTGTATGTTCGTGACATAGTATGAAATTCTAATGATTATTCAGACGAGCTAATATACAAATCTCGTAATTCAGTAGGCATTTGAGTAAAACATAACTTTATTGTACCAACGACAACAAAAATCTTTTGTTTCTTTATAAAATTTTTTAGCATCGCATTTCGTACAATATGTAGCATCAGGTAGCTTATATGGCTCAGTAGGTATGTCATGTATCTTCAACATAGTGAAGTTTTCAGCCGAAGTTTCAATCAAATGTTCTAATGATAAATTACTCGATAAGGTATTCGTAGAATGACAACTTTGATTTTTAGTTAAGGTATTAACATGTAAATTGTTTTCCATGTTAACATTATTCCTTCCACCATCATCAGCATCGATAACTACAACACAAATATATACATATAGTAATTAGTTCATTGTAAAAAGAAAGGGGCAAAAAGAGGAAAAAAGAAAAACAAAATTATAATAAAAGATTCTAAGTCAATAAATATCCAGAAGACAAAAAACATTGATTTAAAAAAAAAAAAAAAGTTAAATTCATACAGGTGGTAAAACGGACCGGCGAGATCTACGAGCCATTGGCTCAAAAGTATTTGCTACATTATTATTAGTAGACACCGCAATACCTCGTTTTCGTGGCATTTTTAATCTAGCAATCAATAAAAGCAGGTTAAGCTGCTATGATCACTTCAATTTTTTGAACCAAAAAAAAAAAAAAGGAACCCTATCAATACACAAATTTGATTTTTAGACATGTTGAGATAAAAAATATATAAGAAACTCATAATTTTAATCAACTTAGCATCAGACAAGTCAAAATATGAACAAAAATTATTTATAAAAAAAAGGAAAATGCCAAAAGCAAAAGAAAAAAGAAATGAATATTTAAAGAAAAAATCAGATTCAATAAATACCAGTAGTTGAATATAATATAAACATCAACGAAGAAGTCACAATTATCATATACCCCATTTTCTTTAGTTCTGCACGTACTTCAAGTGGGCAACATGAGCCATTTCAACCTTGACGACAAAGATACCCAATTGGGCAAACAATAGTCCTTTCCTCTATTTTAAGTCAATATAATTCTGCATGCCTTAACACTATGATTTTTTAACATCAAACGACTTAATTTGTGTTTCCCGCCAACAGAAATAACCAAGATAATTAGCTCATTTATAATATTTCCATTTATTCTATAACAGAATGTTTAGATAACAAATAATTTAACTTTCAATAAACTCGCATAACAAAAGTGCAACTTCAAAGCTATCCTTCAAGACTACAAACCCAGAGCACAAACTTCAATTTAGCATCCCCCTTTTAATTTTTACCTTAATGCATCAAAACAATTTGCCTCATCTTCTTGTGATACTGTGTTGGCTAAGCTTAGATGTTCACTTAAAAGTAAAAAGTTACTCAAATGGCACTTTTAAGCTTCAACAAACATTCCTTAGATGTTCACTTATAAGTAAATAGTTACTCACATGGCACTTTTAAGCTTAAACAAACATTAAATTATAAATTTGTAGAAATACAAAGCAAACCATGATGTAAAATAAAAAAAAAAAATCAGTACTTTGATTACCACAAGCAATGGAATTGATTTTCAAAGTATGAAATAAAGTGATGAGATGCATATTAACACTACTACTATTATGTAGTTCGATTGCCTGCCATATTTGGTCGGGAAAGAAAAAGGAGCCGGAGTGTTTGTGTTCATCGGGTTTCAATGAGGGTTTCATCTAGAGAAGATTATGCACCAAAAAAGGGGGTACCAATCGAGGCTTACCTGCTCGCCGGCGAAAAGGAACGGATTTAGGCGTCTTCAATTGGCCACAAAAAAACGTAGCAGACAATTTTTGCGTTGAGGAAGAAGACAATTCGAGAAGAAAAGGAACAAATTTGGGGTTTTCTACCCACGGTGTTGGCTTAACAAGCGTGGAATTTTCTAGACCATGTCTAAGCTTCAAAAGAAAATAATAAAAAAATAAAAAAAAAGAAGGGCAGGAGAAGAAAAAAAAAAAAGTAAGTTACCGGTGAGGTTACCGTTGCTGTAGCTAAAAATATTCTTATTATATAGTTAAATTAGATACATTAATAAAAGTAGAAGTATAATTAAATTTTCAATTGAAAAAGATTCAATGTAGTTTCAAATTCCTATTTAAGAAAATTATTTTTTTCCATTTCATTTTTCTACTTTAATTTCCTGTTTTTCCAAAACATGTATTTTTAAAAATGTCCCCCTAACATACCGAGCCACCCATTATCTTCTTCTTCTTCTTCTTTTTTTTTTTTTGTAAATCCACTACTATTGTCTATATACCAGAACTTGAATATTATTTTTTCATTTCTTTTTTTTTTTAACTTTATTTTCTTTTAACAGTTTTAATATTGGTTAAAGTAACCACCCACTATTTTATTAACCGACATGTGTTGTTGTCTCTATATAATTACAATTTACAACTGAAACTCATTCTTTTGTGATTAATTATATCTTCTATAGAATATATTGGTCTACAATAACTTCATGAGCTAAAATAATTATCACTAAGCTTAAAGACTAGAGCAAAAGCAAGTTGAATTGGATTATTAGAGCTCAAGTTGCAAGAAAGTTTACCATTCCAACAAAAGTTGATTAAAAAGTCACTTGAAGTTTGGAAATACTACTCATCGTTCTCGAGGTTACTTTTTCAAATTTATTTCTTATAATTTCTATTTCTGCACATAATTATATGATTTTAACATTAATTGTATTATTCCTTCGCCTCATGAAGATATAATTCAGGCGATAACCAACCCCGCATATTTCAAAATATAATGAATAAATTCAAGAAATGTAATTTACTACATCTCAAATTTGTCGGCAGCTGATAACAGTGGAAAAAGTTGAAATAACTCCTACCGTTTTCCGTCTCTAATTTATAACAAACACTAACATAATTGCAATTGGTGTTAAGTCATTGTCTGCTTTTCATTTCAAAACAGTTTCTTAAATTCAGGATATATCTTTTTATAGTGCTCTTGGTCTACTTAATATAATCATTTATATTTTTATTTTTTTCAATACAAATGAATTATATATGTAAGCTTTGAGTTTCTAATTACATCTTTTTAATTTTATCTTTATAAACTTTATTAGAAAGATTGTCACAACATCAAAAGTCATCTTCAGTTATAAATCATGTCAATCTAAAAATACTTGTACAGAATAAAAAATTAAGAATTAGAAGCCAAATAATAAAATGACAAATGTTTTGTATAATGAGGCTTTTCAAAATTTTTAATAATATTAACAAAATATTTGTCTTTGATATCCTAAAATGCTACTTTATTCATTAGTTTACTTTAATTTGGTTTACTTTAATTTCCTTGCGATATGTGCTTTGTCAACAAAATTTGAGGAGAAAATACTTGTTAACTTAAAAAACGATATTTAATTGATATATGCAAACAGGCCCTTAGATACGCAAGAATCACAAGAAAGATTACAGAGATTCAAGCATTCAGAACATTGATATAATATTATACGAAGTTGAAAACCAAGTTCAAGAGTTATTAACTCGGAACCGATTGTGGTTAATGTTCCTGAAGATAAGAATTAGCAGCGTCAGCAGCACCAGAAGAAGGAAATTCAGAAAATGGATGCTTCAACCATATACAATACAAGTAGATTCTAGCCGCTTGAACACAATGGTGCACGAAGCAGATGACAGGATGAAATGACATACATAAGATTTTTTTTAAATAGCTAAATGACGGGTTAAAAAAAAAAAAAGTCCTACCCATACATAAGATTGCATTGTGTCCATTGACTATGATTGGTAAGAGCCGACCTTTCTAATAGAGGTAACAATGTACATAAGATTTCACAGTACAATTTCCATCTCATGTAAACATCTAGTAACATGTTAAATCAGCACATACTACCACAACATACAAAAATGCCACAAGCTGATCATTCATATCTTAAATATTCTACACCATCTTCAACTAGCACCAAGTATCAAATCCTCAAGGCATTGCACTTCCCAAACAAATTTCCATACACCTTTGGCAAATAATGTTAGGAATTTAACCAATTTCCCTAAACCCGTGTGATTAAAATAGACAATCAATATATCAAACAATAATAAACGTGCGGAAACGTAAATAACACCAGGAATTATTTAACGTCGTAAAACCCTCCGATGAGAAGGGAAAATCGACATGACAAACCGACAACTTCACTATCACCAAATAATAATGGGAATACAATGTTTATCCTCTTAAGATTATTACCTTAAATCAAGAGGTAACCACACACTACCACAATCACGCAACACCGTCAAGAACAATATTCTTGGCACCACAAATAACTCATCTAACAATAGATAGAACGCAATAATCAACAACACGAGATGAAGAAAATATCACCTAACTCGTTCCAAGAATTAACTTGGAGAAACCACCGCTTGAAGAAATCGAATACCAAATCGAATGATGAAACTCGTCCCAAGCGCGAAAATAAAAAAAAGTTGAATTTCCTTCCTTAATTTCCGTGCGATAATTATGAGCAAATTTTCCTGCCTTCTCCGTGTGCTTCTCTGCAGTTTTTTTGCTTCGTGTTTCGTGCGTTTTTGTATCCTGCTGTTTCCGTTTTTTTTGTTCCCTTTCACAGCATGCATTAACACATATATATATATATTAAACAAAACTTAATCCTAATAGGTTTAGGATTTCGTGTCCCTCAAGACTTCTACTTTTATTCAATCAAATTACTTAATCCATCCTCCAACTTATGTCTTGTGTTTAAGTTGGGTATCATCATGAGCTAGACCCACCCAACAATCTCCCCCTCTAGTCCATGAGGGAGGTATCCCAAACTTTAAGTGTATCATTTGGAATGCATACCGGCGTGGCCGGCACAAAACTCAAGCTTTTGCTTGGTAACCACCTTTGTCATCATGTCAGCAATGTTCTTATCAGTGTGAATCTTTTCCAACTGTAGAAGCTTCTCATTAACCGCTTCACGAATCCAATGATATCTGACATCAATGTGTTTGGTGCGAGAATGATACATAGAATTCTTACTCA
>CAVNYN010289475.1:0-43079 GCA_963692815.1 Nyctanthes arbor-tristis | reverse complement strand
TAACCACACACTACCACAATCACGCAACACCGTCAAGAACAATATTCTTGACGACGCTCTTCCGATCTAACTCATCTAACAATAGATAGAACGCAATAATCAACAACACGAGATGAAGAAAATATCACTTAACCCGTTCCAAGAATTAACTTGGAGAAACCACCGCTTGAAGAAATCGAATACCAAATCGAATGATGAAACTCGTCCCAAGCGCGAAAATAAAAAAAAGTTGAATTTCCTTAATTTCCGTGCGATAATTATGAGCAAATTTTCCTGCCTTCTCCGTGTGCTTCTCTGCAGTTTTTTTGCTTCGTGTTTCGTGCGTTTTTGTATCCTGCTGTTTCCGTTTTTTTTTGTTCCCTTTCACAGCATGCATTAACATATATATATATATATATTAAATAAAACTTAATCCTAATAGGTTTAGGATTTCGTGTCCCTCAAGACTTCTACTTTTATTCAATCAAATTACTTAATCCATCCTCCAACTTATGTCTTGTGTTTAAGTTGGGTATCATCATGGGCTGGACCCGCCCAACAATGGAATTTAACCAATTAATAAAAAGGCAGTTAAGAATACCTACTCACTCATTTTTATCTTCCTCTGATTCAACCACCTTGCTGTGTAGAAAAATCTCCCTCTTTTTCCTTCACAAACTGAAGGAAAACTAAAACAAGTGTAACAGATAAACTGAAAGGAAAATGGAATATTGATTCGAAACATCTCACAACTCAGAAAGCTATAAATGGAAAGGCATCCAACCACTTTCCTGTGCTGATAATTTATATCTACAGGTATAGATATGCACTATAAATTCACTGATCCATGTACCCTATGTGCCTGTCATTACCTTCAGAGCCTGCATTTATCCAGAAATGGAAAAGGGACAGTCAAAAATAGTACAATAATGAATGAGTCAAGAATTAATGGGGTTTGATTCTCATTATGATGGGGATATTATGATGAGGTAGAATGAGTGTTGAAATGCATGGTTGTAATTGAGTAGGATGTAGAATCAGTGATAGATAAAACTATAATGGAAAAAGGAAAATGACAATCAAGCAACCCTATAAACACCATCATCCATAAGCAAGTTTGCTGCATCTAAAACATGAGCTAATCCAAGACATGCCTATCACAGTGGCTTCTGTATTCTTTGAAATTATTGAAAATCACCCTGCCAAAAAAATCAAACTTCACTTGAATACAGTAGATGAATACTTTCTTTCAGCTCAAATACCTGTTTTCATCAGCTCATAAGCAAGGTTTTGGGTGTGTTTCAAAATGTGGAAAGTCTTCCCAGTATCTTCAAGGAGGACCATATCTAGTCTCGAGAAGAAATCCCTGAAAGCATTTTCACATTTCTCCAAGTTCTCTATTCTGTCAGCTGGTGATCTATCAAAAAATACAGGGACATCAATCTCTGCTTTGCAAGCTTTATTATTTGGCAGTGTTTCTCCCAAATGGTTCCATAGCAAGTTGTATTTCCCTCTGTTATGTACTTTGACTTCCAATCTTTCAGCCATAGCAATTGCTCGTTCAATACACAAGGCAGGTAGCTGTAGAAAACATCAGCATGAGATCTTGTCTAAACCAAAGCCAGGTGACTCCTTACAAAGAAGGACAAAACCAGAGCCACCCAACTTTCCTCTCTGTTTCACTTACATCACCAAATCAACTTCCACAGTCAAACTATCAGATTTTCCTCTGGCAGATTGCCATGTCATATAATCCTTGGGCTCCATTGGACAATTCGTTGTGTTTACTAATGGAAGCTGACTTGGTGTAACTATCACAAAAGGGAAATTGAGTGATAAAGTTTGGGGGAAAAAACGAAAGGGACGTCGATGACTGAAATGGGAGTTTGCTGAAATGTAGTGACCAATAATTTTTATTTTGCCTAATCATTATAGTGAAGAAAGTATAACCAATATGTCCTGGCCAGAGTAGTATATGGAAAAGACAAAATCAGAAGTATCCATCCTTTAATCAAGATCAGACTATCTTTGGCTCATAAGTAATTGTTTACATATGAAACATAAAAGTTTACGATCACAGGACACTAAACCTGTCTTCTATAAAGGGCATAAGTTCTTTGAGAAGACAGAGCTGGCTAACCTGTGCAAGTTGAGCAACTTTAAATCCAAAACTTCTCTCTGCAACACCAGGTATGAGTTTATAAAGATAGGCGACATCATCATAATCTTTACATTCCACATCCTGAACAGAAACCAAGTCAAAATCTGGCTTGCTAGGTGATGTCAGATACGATACGTGGTAAGCTCCAACAGAATCTGGAAATTTGTTTTTTATTTCAACTATTTTAGGGTAATGCGTGACAAAGAGAACAGGGCATCTTTTACACTCTAGAAGGTAATGTAATGTGGCATAAGCAATTGCCACCCCATCATGCGTACTTGTACCTCTCCCAAGCTCATCAATTATAACCAAAGAACGGGATGTGCAATGCTGAAGAATGTGAGACATCTCACTCAGTTCTTCTAAGAAAGTGCTTTTTCCCTGTTGAATACAATCAGAAGCTCCTATTCGAGTGTAAATCCCATCTAGCACATGCAGTTTTGCTGATGAAGCTGGTACAAGAGAACCAACCTATAAATCAGAAGTATATTATCATGAAACTCAGCCAGGTAATACTTTTATTCTGAATTCTACTGTTAAAATCAGAAATTACATTTCAACAGTGAGTAGCTCATTTAACATTAGAAGTAGTGGTGACTGGTATTTAACAATCCATTGCAATAAACAGGCATCTATTCCTGGGAGAAAGAAAGGAGAAGGCATAATCCTCAGCTATGCATATTCTTTTGATCGCCTTCCCATCCAATAAGACTTGTTAGGTTCTAGCCTTAGTGACCCAGAAAAAAAAAGTTGGGAATATGCTGAAGACGTCACCTGAGCCATGATTGCTATAAGTGCAACTTGGCGAATATAGCAACTCTTTCCGCCCATGTTTGGTCCAGTAACAATCTGACAATACTGTCCATCCCCATGCAAATTTGTATTGTTTGGTACAAAATTTTCTTGTAATACACTCTCCATGACCTGGACAGTCGATTAAGAAAATATTTGGATAGTGTAGGTAAAATTGTAGCAACAAGATATTATTTCAAACAAGAGCCAATATAACAGTGAGATGATACAACAGAAAATCCCTGGCATAAGCTTCCGCCTCCCATCAACCCCCTCCCGAGAGAGAGAGAGAGAGAGAGAGAGAGAGAGAGAGAGAGAGAGAGCACAAATGGGAAGAAAAGTCCCATTTTCATGGAAATTAAATCAAGTCAACAAAAATCCTTTTACATTTTAAATTAATCTTTTCAGCAAATCACGCCAGGAATGATATGAAACAATTTTTTTTTAAAATTTATTTATTTTAAATTAGGGATATAATCTTGTACAATTTTTAAAATATAGATTCATGGATGGGAAGGGTGGCTGTGCTTATTGTTGTAAACACAGTTCACTACTAACCAATCATCTAATTACGTACAGGATGACGGCCACAAGTGATGTGTATCTGAACAGGCTCTTCATCAGTTACAAAAACTGGGCGCACATAATTCTGCAAAAATTAAGAAGGGAGAATTATTCACATCAAAAGTTGCTGAATGGATTAAAAAAATTCAGCAATCACTTGATTTTGAACCTTGTTCCTTGAACCCATGGCAAGCGCATATAGGCAATCTAAGGCAGCTAGTGCTTAATGGCAGCTTGATATTCAGAGTAGTGGCCGATAAACGTCTTCAGGAAACTATCCCAAGCAGCTCGGCATACAACAGAGAGCTCTTCGTTTGCCAGTAACAACTGGTCTAAAGCTTTTACTACTTCAGGCGGATGGTAGCGTATTGTTTTTTTGGTACTATTTACCTTCACCCAGTTTGAAGGCACTTTCACATTTAAAGGCAACTGCAGTAGCAGTAACATTTATTAGGGATATAAAGCTAGCAACATCAGATGGATATACCTAGAATGCAAACTTTCATTATTATGAAAGCACGCCTGAGCAACCATGAAAATGTCACAAAAGACTACGGATCACAGAAAAATTGTTAATATCGATTACAGTTATGCTTCGTGAAGCATCAATTCAGAAGAAAAATAGGATGCTCGAATGATAAGTTGAATTACCTCTATCAAATGTGTAACTCGAGAGACATTCACAAATTCTAGATTGTGCATTCCCAATTGTTGGCGATACAGACCAATCAATTGATCTAGTTTCTTGTTCTCCATCTGGACTTTGGTCCTTGCTGCAGCAACCTATAGATATGCAAATTATCAAGAAGAACTTAATATAAAGACTGAAGACGAGTTGCAACATAAATATAATAATTTAAAAAAAAAAAAAATAGATGCTGACAGATAGAAACCTCAGGGAATTTTCCATCAGAGATGATAAATAGATTTTCAAGATCCCCCCTGCTAGCGGCTTCACTGTTTAAACAAGACAAAAATTTTGCAGCAGTATTGATAACATTGGAAGATGAAGCAGTCAATATCAGCTTTCTCAACAACACAGAGTGCACAGTTCTCATTTGCATATTTTTGCTATTGTCTTCTTCAATGTGAAGTTGCTGGAGTTGTTTCCCAGCTGCTAAGATAGCTTGAATGACTGCAATAAACTGCCCCATTGATAAGTAGGTAACTTTTGTCACATGCCTTCACAGAACCGAGTTGAATAATGAACAAATTTGTCAAAATATTCAAGACGTTGACAACTTGGAGACTTGAAGTTCCAACTTTTGTACCAGTATATTCGAACCAATACAGTGAAAGACAAATTCAGCTGAACATATCATGAAAACCTGATATTCACATTTCTAGGACCAGTGATACCAGTGAACTAAGCTGCATTGATTTTTTTAAACTGCCTGTTTTATATGCATAACCACTTTATTAACTATATAAAATTAAATAACATGCTAACAGTCAGATATTATTACGATGGTTAATAATTAAATTATCTAGGAAAATTATATACTTGACCATTATCTAGTCCATTTCATCTAAGCTCTTGTTATGTGGATAATTGCACATGCATTATAGATTCCTTCTATGCAAGTTTTCACCAAGTACACAATTGATGAAGGATTTGGGCATTACTAAAATGAGCATCTGGCATTGTTGTCTCCAGGCATATTTTTCAATTTGGGGGCAAAATATCAGAAAGGTTAGATTCTCTGTAAGCTAGATTAACAAATTTTGCATGGAGAAACGTATAAATAAAGACACAGCATATTTCTTTTTTGTCCTTAGAGGCCAAATATATGGTGTGCAAGAGATGTTGTAAAAGAACTTAAGACTATTTAATTGGTTGTGAGATGTGTCTACAAGTCCAAGTCTTTAAATGAAATAACAACAACAACAACACACACAGAGAGAGAGAGAGAGAGAGAGAGAGAGAGAGAGAGTCTCTGGTTCATAATTTATTAGATTATCTTTTCATTGCGAGAAAAGCCTTTAAACAATGAGTAAATGAAAAATGCAGTTTTTAAACTATGGTCTTATTCAATTTTCCAGAACTATACCAAAAACAAAATTAATTGTCTTGCAGAATATACTTGAGCAAAATTCAAACTAAAAATGGGATAAGAACATCTAGTTAAAAAGAACGTGCATATTCATAAGAGATTTAATAAGCATAATTGAGGCAGGACCACATTAGAAAAATGCACAAAAACATAATAATTATACAATACAATAGCAGGAGTCAGCAAACGTGCACTAAGATATAATTACACATTCTGATATCAGGAATGAATGTGTTATAAGAAAGACGTTAATACTCCAATTGTAGTTGATCAACAAAAATTGGGAAGACAAAATGAGACAACACATAAAAGGGAATTCAATTCATTTGACGTGACAAGTTTACTTTTAAAAAGATCAGTAAAGAGCACGTGCTTTGCAAGTAACTGTGTATTGAATTTTGCATATACCTTAACTTTTTAATTAAGATATTTCTACGTGCACAAGAGTAATATTAACATGAAATATATAATCATATGCATCCATAAAGTGAATGCGAAAGGTGCTATTTGTGTCGAGCTAATATTCAAAGTGGTTATCTAAAAATGTTCATAAGCTTAAAATGAAGCACTCAAGACAATTAACAATTCAAAGTGAAAGATGCTTATTGCTAGTTTAAAATTCAATGGGTGCACACATGCAAATAGATCTGGATTAACATGCACCTTTAATCGAGGTTAGAGATGCTCTATAGCTGGTAGTCTTAATCTTCTATGAAATTTACATATAAAAAATCAAGATTCATTTTTAACATGATGTCCTTTAAAAACATAATAAGAAAATAAAAATTTATAAATTGTAACATGATGTAATTTGAGATAAAGGAAACCAACTAATGTAGATTAGTTTAATAATGTTCACTGTGGTTTATACATTTTGTTCTATATTTAATGACCATATTTGTCTATTGTTAGACGTTCATTTATCGTATTCAACACGGTATGTAAATTTGGCTTTTACAACTCTCAGTATCAAACAATTTTTACTTTTTAGAGTCATAATAAGATATTCCAAAGAGCATCAAGAGGAATATTCATCTAGCCATGAACTAAATCAAGGTTTAGAGTGTTGTTCCTCATACTTTCTGGTGATTTCACTTTGGCATGTATATTCAATCGCTTGTAATGTATTTTACTCAAAAGATTAAGGATATGGAATAGTTTCCGACCATCATTGCCACCTAGAAAAGCTCTTCGAAGTTCACAAAGAATTCAAAATAAATATACACAAGACCAAATGTCCATCTATCCTCACAATCATGCTCCCAACTTCCCAGTCAAGTCCACTAACATTACTGAATACTTGTCTTTTGGGTCCTCTTAGCATAAATTTGCGTGAAATTCCAGCCATGAATTTATCTCATTCCAGCACACGAAAATAATCTGGATTAATCTTCAATTAATTAGATATTAAGTCAACTTATTTTGGGATTTTGAATCATAAGAAAATGCAACTACCATATAAAAATAAAATGAAAAACTGTCTCATTTGATTCTTACTTTGCTAGTTGCAAAATATATACACATGAACCACTTTTGCTTACACATAATCACCCTTTGAGAACCTGATCTTACGCATACGTTATAAAAACTAATTTACATATACAAAAGGCAGAGATAGTGTAGAAAATTCAACGACAAGATAGACTCAACAATACAGATTACGTAACTTGTTGGGTTCATTGCAGGTCAAATTAGAAATCCTTGAGGGCATTACAGCCTCAAAATGTCTCAATCATCCAACATTTTCTATATACCATAGAAAAAGTAAATAGTAGCATGAAATCCTTCCGAGCTTATTACAGTTCAGGGACAACCATTAGAGAAATACCATTTTAAACCTTTTTTTCCATCCCCTATACCAGCATAGAGTATTAGTGTGCAATCAGATCTGCTTTGGAACTTAAGCCTACATACGATAGTAACCTTAGAATTGCATAAATGTAGATATAGGTACAGTCAAACGTTAGGACGTTCCACAGTACATTTGCCTTGTGGGAGTATCTTTATAGATAAATAAAGGATTGTTGCTATAGCTTCTCAAGAAGCAACTGAAGTGGTTGCGTGTCATGTTCCTAGGATATCTATCAGTGTACTCAAGTCAATAGCTTCGCAAACCCCATTGCATCTTATATGGATGAATTAATAGAGAGACATTTTTGAAATTAATGCAACCATTTATTACCTCAGAAGCTCTAGCTGTTTGATGGAATATCCTTGTAATCCCACGCTGAATGTCAGGTGATCGCCCCAATGTGTTCAGAACAGAAGACAAAATATGATGAATATCAGGCTGCATAATAATGATATCTGAGTCTTCCTTGTAAAGATCAACATCCTGAGAAACTTTCTGAGATCCCATTGACTCAGTAATTTCTGAAACAGCATCTAGCCGGGCATTTATCATATTCCTATCACATAAAGGATGACATACCTGTATCATAATAGGACTGAATTAAAACATAATAACAAGTCAATGGGTAGGGAAGTATCGCAGAGAAAATGACATATGAATATAAAAAGAGTCTGATAAGGCTTAATACCCAATGTCTCAGAAGCCTAGAACCAAATCTGGTTATAGTATTATTCATACACTGAAATAAGGAGCCAATCTCCGAACCATCAAAGTTGTTCTCCAGAACCTACAAGCAGAAGTACAAACAAAAATTACTTGAAGTTCATTAAGGTTATTTATGCTCAACAGGCACTAACAACTGAATACGTCACTGACCTCTAATTGCTGTAGCGCATTGGCTGAAAGAGTCATCTCAATGTTGCTTGAGAGACACCTGAATGAGGCCCCCAAGCTAAGAAGTCTTTCAAAGCCAAATTGTTTTAGATGACGAACGGTTAAGGCTAACGCTTGAATAGCTAAATCAGGCATGGCCATAATTCCCTTGAAAACCATAATACATGTAAAAGAAAAGAAGACGTCATTATACTAGACATTTTACATAACCTTGAACACGATTCGACGATTCAACGAGTATCCAAAGCACATGAAAAGATTCTTGATAAAGTCCAAACAGAAGAAGATTCCAATTTTAGTTTCATTTAGTTTGCTGAAAAGAAAATATGAAGAGAAATCTTACCTCAATTGCCGAGCAATTATTGGTTTGTGCATTCCCCTCCGTAGATCCCAATTGATCACCATTTGCTTGCTTATTTGTATTCAGGTCCTCATAAAGAGACATCACTTCTGCTAAGGCACCACCATCGCTGAAGAAATTTTGTGAAGCACGCTCAACTCTACAATTTGTGGCAGGTCCAGCATATGCTAATAGCAACTAGAAGTGGAGGAAAAAAACTTATGATACCAGCTAAGTAAATATATATAATAAAAAGGAAGGGAATGGTGAAAGAAAAGCTATATCAAATGAAAACTACAATTAAATGGCTACATATTGTCATTCATATGTTATAGTCAAACTCAAATTCAATATAGGAAGTTGTATTGTCCATTTATATGAAGAGTGAAAACTGCCAACGGTAACACATGGATCACCAAAAAAAAAAGGGTGGAATATGCTAAAATAAGGCATTGTTTCCCAAAATCACAAAAATCTTGTCAAAAAGGACGAGACTGACAGCATGATTTGTTTCCAATGATAGAACCAGGCATGCCAAGCATATTTATTGGAAAAGCTAAAAACAGACATGAAATTTTTAAGTGATTATAATTCTAAAAGCTTTAATGGAGTAGAATCTGTGATACTTCTTATCCATACTGAATAATTACCACTTCAACCAAGGTCCCACACATGATAATAAAAGAAATATAATATTGGGAAGCAGGATAAGCCTGTGTCATCGATCATATCTACAAAATATTTTCTAATTACATAAATCTTTAATAAATGAAAATCCTTTCTTGTGATATTGCACCCCACTGGACAAGTTCCAAAGGCGAAGATACCAAAAGACAGAGTGTTGGGCAAATGCATGAGACACAATCATGGGGTATGTACATGGTAAAGCTGGTAGATGCAAATGACTTAACCAATCGCTAAATAAATATATCCTAATCCAGATGCAATTAGGCGGACAAATAAGAAAGTGAAATAACTGAATACACTAAGATATGCAAAACATTCCTATCCAAGATTGAAATCAGAAAATTGGTAACTTCAGCATGTATTTTACCGGGTCAAATCTTTTCTACCATCTGCCCTGGCTGAAGTCTTGCTTTTCAATATCAGATTGCTTATTGATTAATTAATATAAATTCTTCACCACCTAATTTTACTGGCTTTATACATAAAAGAGCCGAAATATGCTTTAACCAACCACTCAATGAAGACAGGATTATCCAAGAATTGTAAACATGTGCATGCAAAAAATTGTGCATAATAGGTCAGAACTAGGATAATCTAATGGCATTTGCCTATTGAAATGTCCTAGAAAGGTACGTCTGAACTTCAACTGTGCTATAGAGGCTCCAATTATCCAAGATTGGAGAAAAAGCTTGCTACTCTCCTAATTAGAACACCGGAAAATGATTTCCAACGGAACAAGATTCTTCCTTTCACGGCGTAGCCTTTCATTGTCATTTAACAGCAAGTCAAAATACAAATACAACGAACAACCAAGCTCCATTCAAGACATTCAAAATCATTTCCAAAAATGGAAATGACACAGAAGAATCAAACACTTTTATGTGGTCCCCTAAAGCCCTAACAGGGTTACACAACGAAGGAAGTAATCAAATAGTGCGTGTTTTCATTATATCTTCTATTTCATTTCGAAATGATAACAAATGTATCCAGTAATATACCTTTTCAGTCTGCTTGGACAGTTGATCCCCAATTAGCAACTCAGCAGGGGACAAATTTAGAGTCATAGCCTCTAATCCAGCCCTCATTAAATTATCGTCTAACTCTCCATAAACAACATCCCCTGTAGAAACCTCAACCCCAACCATTCCAATCTTCACATCAACACCGCTGTCAGCATTCCCAACCAGCTTCTCCACAACACAAACCAGATAATTGTTACATGAACTGCAATCCTCCTCCCCACCTCCCAAATCCTCTGCGGCCTCCATGGTTGCCTTAGTGTATAAGGCAGACAATCCACGACAAAACGGCCCCAGCTTATTACTCCCATGGGCCTTAATCGCTGCACTCTCCGTTTGTTTTACAACACCAACTTTGTACCCTGCGCTCACAAGCCTCCTCACATGCACATTTAATCTAAAAGTGGGAATACTAGCAGTCAAAAAGTTATGATCCATATGAGCATAGATACCCAATTCTCTAGCAGCATTTTCAGCATCTTTGCCGAAAAACCTGTATCTATATCCAACCTCGACCATCAAAAGCACGTCAGGATGCTTGGCCTTGAGTTCAACTACTTGCTGTTCAAGTGGGGTGTACTTGGGATTCGCAAATTTGGTGCTGTTAACATCTTTCCAAGGTTCTAAAGCCTTTTGGGCAGGTTCCAGGAGTTTATTAACGAATTTTTGGTGAAGGGATGGATTTGGTAGGGGTAAACCTGGATCGTCAATGCTGGGTGGCAATTTAGGGGTTTCAACGCGTGCAGGTGGAGCGGGAGAGTCGCTATTCAGGGTTTGAGTGAGTTTAGGGAGTTTATTGCGAGGAGAAATGAGTTGGGTATTTCTAAGGCGTTTTGCCGGGGAGAAACTGACTGTGGTGGTGATTTTCGACGGAGGGGTTGGCGGTGAGGGAGATGAAGGGGTGGCAGTGGAGTCGTCGGAAGTTCTGGATTTTGGTGCAAAGAAGCGGGAAATCACTTGTTGTTTCTGCTTTCCCATGGCGGCGCCGGTGAGGTGTCCGTCACGGCATCCGTGGATCCGTGCAGGTGATGGTTGCGATTCCGTTTGGCGGTTTATAGGTGTCTCGGAGGACTTTGGCGCCTGCCCACTGTTCTGCAATGTGTTTGGTTAGCCATCATATTAACGCGACATCATTTCATTAGTTTCACTTTTTTTAAAAAATTAAAAAGTAAAAATCAAGCATCAATTTTTTACTTTTTTATAAAAATAACTAATAAAATAATTCCACATAGCAAATTATAATCTAGATTATAATCTAAACTCTAGACAAACACTTTGCTCGTTTACAGTGGATCAAGTAAATGCACCCAGAGTCACCCAACTTTTAGTAAACTTTCATTTAGATCATTAATTTTCAATTCGGTGGAAACAAATCACCTGATTTCGATTTCCATGGCAGCATGGGCCATGTAGTACTCATCTAGAATTTGCTCTCATCACGGATTGCCGCACATCACGGTGTGTTTTCTTCAATATGAAGAAACTTTTTCAATGAAAAGTGATTTTTTGAGGTTAATAAACATTTGCTTAGTATAGGGAAACATGAGAGAGAAAAAAAATTAGATAGCATGGTTAATCAAATAAGACACGTTCACAATATTAGCTAGCCACACTTTTTAAATGAACAAAAAAATGTGCTCAATGTCGGGCAATTTGAAAGAGTCAAAATTCCAAATTGTGGAAGAGAAGCTCAATCACCTAATCAGATTGCTCAGTTTGGTTTGATTTTCTTATCTGGGTGGCAGCAAGCTTGCAAGAATTCATAAGCTGTTGAGGTTCCGTTGATGGTTCTTCCTTCACGGCAACGCCTATGGTAGGTCTTCTCAAATATAATATTGATACGGCTATTTTTGAAGGCGAAGTTAAGTATATAATTGGCATGATTTTGAAAGAGGTGTTCGACATGATGAAGTGTTGCAAACAGCAAGTGATTCTTGCTTTTATGGAGCCACGTGAAGCGGAAGCTATTGCTCTCCACCAGGCAATATGTTTTGGTTGAATTCTATGGGATTTTCTAATCTCATCATTGAAACAGATGCCAAAGCCGTAGTCAATGTTTTAAATAGAGAGGATGATAACCGGTCGGAGTTCAGAGTGTTAGTTCAAGATTGCAGGGCCCTTCTAAGGGATAATCCTACCTTCCAAGTGAAATTTATGAGTCACATTGCTAATGAAGTGGCCATTGAGCTTGCTAGGAGATCTTGTTTTTATGCTTATTCTTCCACTTTGTATAATGTGCCTAGTTGGTTGCAAGGCTTAATTACTGATGATGTGTCTAATTGCTTGATACATAATGAAAATTGAGTCTTTTTCTTTCTCAAAAAAATTAAAAAAAATGTAACTAATCTCTAGGTGGGTATGAGTTGTCAGGCCAGCATGGCCGACCCTTACAATTACATTAATGAATGAGGCCATGTGGAGAAAACATAAGGCGCCATCTCATTTGACTTTAACTTTTTAAACTTCACATGTCTAACCTTAATTTCGTCTTTTTTGCACAATCTTTTACTTAGAATTACTTATAGAATTATGAGCTTGTTTTAGGGGTGATTTTCCATCAAAACTTCACATCTCCCTTTATGGAGCTCAAAGTACCACGTGGCTGCACAACATTGGGAGTTGGAATCCCATAGAAAATCACCCCTACGGTCCGGCTATGGAAAAAAACGTGTAGTGTTCTAGGGAGATTTATGTATAGTGAGGTTAGATTTATTATAAAACGTGTGGTGAGAATATTTAAAAAAAATAAGTATTGAAAATTGTGAAAATTTATTTTTTTGTAAAAAAAAAATTGATTAGTATTGATTTGATATATAAATTTAGGTTAGGCTCCCGAGAACAAGCTCTAAATACTAATTTAGATTGAAAACTAGTAAACACTGGTCAATAAAAATAAATCATTCATACTCACAATAGTCTTTGTTTTTTATTTATTTTTTTAAAGTACAATTAAAAATTTGTATTGTAGTAATAAGTTCGTATAAATATATGTCCTATTAAAGTATAATGCAAAGTAAATTAGCGATACAAACCTCCATCCAAAAGGAAAATTAACAATATAAACCCTCATACAGGGGAAACAAACACTATATATCTTATATAGGGGAATCAAACTTAAAACCTTTAGATCTCAGCATTTCAGCCTAAACCCCCTAACCAAATATATTATATTTCATTATCTCTGTTGTTTTAAGTACCATCAAATCATATTATTTGATTTTCTCTATTACAAATGAATTACATGGTTTAACTTTTATTTATTCTTACTAGAATTCTCCCACGTGCGTTGCACAGGATCTAAAAGTAATAATAATCGTAATAGTTTTATGGAGACATATTTATTTAACATGAAAAAGTAGCATATTTAGTTGTCAATCATATATTGGATGATTATAGACCTTCAACTTCACCACTTGTATGTAAACAAGCAATTCATGTGTGTCAACTAACAAATATCAGTTATAAATAACAGATAAACATGTGTACTTAGAATTACTCTAATAACAAACATCAATGAATTTTTTTTCAAAATTTAATAAATTATCAATACAGCCTTGAGTTATAAATTAGCATTATAAGACATGAATTTTTATAATTATTCCATCATATTTTAATTTATTTATCAGTAACACTTTTGTATCAATTAATTCTTTTTTTTTTTACACATTGGAGACAGGAGAAGGAAGGGGAACCAATATCAATTATGCATGTCAGATAAACATGTCTCTATATAATTACTCTAATAACAAATGTCAATGAATTTTTATACAAAAATTTCATATAAATTATTAGTATAGCTAGTTGAACCATATTAGTATTATTATATTTGAATTTATTCGTCGGTAACGCTTTTTACACGAGTTAAATTATATATATATATATATATAGTAGGTATCAGGAAGGGGAAGGGCAGGTGTGTTCCAACCCAAGGTCTCCTATCTGGAATGTAAGAAACCTAACCAATGTAGCACTTGTTTGAATTACAGCACCAATTAATTATGCATATTTAAATAAAAATTAATTGAGGTGATTCAACAAAAGTAAAATATTTAAAAATTGTTGAACAAATATTACAGTGTAACTTTATCAATATTCGGTCTATCTCTCAAATAAATAATCTAACTCCAAATACAGTAAGATCATATTTAAAATTGCAAATTGAAATTTTTGTTCCATGAAAAATTATCAAAAAGTTTCAATTTATATTAATTATAGAATCAGTAAATTGGAGTAGTATAATTTTAAAGAAATTAAATTTGATTATTGCATTACGATGACTCTATAAAAGTACTTCAAAAATCATTAAAAATTAAAATTTACAATAATGTTATAGATTGTTAGAAATTAATTCGTTTACAGACGTATTATGTATGCGTTTTCGAATTATAAAGATTATTATTTGTTTTTTAAATAGAACTCCCAATTAATTTCGTGTTCGATTTGATAAGTGGCAGATCCGTAATTCAAAATAGTTAGCTCAAGAAACTACCATGAATTGATGATTGGATATGGGTTAGTAAAGAAAAAGTGCATATCATTTAATAAATTAGCGTAACAATTTCCCCCCAAAAAAGATAAAAAATACAAAAAAGAAATTAAATGATGTCATAAGAAATCTTATAGATCTAGAAATCTTATAGAGCCAGAAATTTTACAAAGCCAGAAAATGAGTGGGAAAAGCCACATTTCTCTTATTATATATATATATATATATATATACACACACATATATTTATGTACTAATTTTTAGTTTAATTATGATTTAATGGTATTATAGTTTTTTTTTTAGGCAAAAACTGAGATGTGGATTAGAATTTACAAGTTTGAAGGTTAGGTTCATAAATCACGAGAGTTTAGAAGATATTAAACAGTGTCAATTAGCCAAAGCTAATGTGCCAAAGCCTAAGAAAAAATAAGCTGATGTCTGGAAACAATTTATATTTTTAAATAAAAATAGATCAAACTAATTATATCTACATATTTTAAAAGACTCTCATATACTGCACAAATATTCACCCCACTGATCCTCTCTCTTATTTCTCATTAAAATGGGTTTGCAAACGGGCGTTTATCTTTAATAATAATAATAATAATAATAAAGAGAATGTCAAGAAATACTTGTTGTAACATTTTATTATTAAATTAATCAATTATGAATTTTTAAGAGTTTGAGTTACTAGTTTATTAATAGCTCGTATTCATACATGCATGAGTTCATTGAAACTTTTATTTTAAGCTATAAATATAATAAATAGTTAAATTAATGTTCTAATGACGTTTGTATGTTTATTTCATCTATATATGCCTCTTAAATTTGTTCGTTAGACACTTCATACAACACATTATATGTTTTAGTTAATATTGTATTGGTAAAAAGAAAGGTGTTCTATAGTGGAGTTTTGAGTTCATCCTTAGTGCAAAGAGGATTGAACTATACAACGTATCAGTTGGGCTGTTGTATCATGAAGGGAACAAGTCTTGTGATTTTCTGTTGCACCAGTGGTTGATGACTTTCCTACACCGCAGAGGGCTTGAATCTCCTTAAAGAGAATGAGATTTCTGTGCCTCAGAATAATTGGTTACGAGTTTGCTTCATACTTATTTTGTAAATTTTTATTTACAAATTTTAATTATTTCCATAAATTTTAAGAAGATTCAAAATGGAGCAAACTTTCGAGAAACCAAATGAGAATGTTGGAGATCTCAATAAGCCTTTTCGTTTCAAGAGAGCAAACTTTAAAAGATGGGAAGGGAAAGTTCTCTTCTATCTCTTTCTTCAAAAAGTGGTCTATGTCCTCACCGAGAAAAGTCTAGCAAAAATAAACACCAAAAATATGACTGATGAGGAATTTCTCGAACATGAAGAGAAGGTAGAAAACTACAAAAAAGATGAGTACAACTGCTGATGTTATCTTTTAAATTGCCTTGCTGATCACTTTTATGATTATTATGATACTACTTACACTTCTGCCAAGAAAATTTGGAAAGCTTTACAGAGTAAATATGACATAGAAGAAGAAGATATGAAAAAATATGCAGCAAGTCGATCTTTTTGCTTCCAAATGGTCGATGGAAAATCTGTGGTTGAACAATCACAAGACTTTCAAATGATTATTGTAGAAGTTGCATTTGAATGAATTAAAATTGGCGACAATCTTATTGTTGCTGGTTTAATTGATAAACTTCCACCATCTTAGAGGGAATTTCAGAAAAATATGTGACATAAACAAAAGGAGATGACTCTTGAAATATTGATAACACGCATTCGTATGGAAGAAGAGACAAGAGGACAAGAAAATATGCCTACTAATCACATTTCATAAGATAATAATTTGAAACCAAGAAAGTCTAACATAAAGAAAAAAATCATCAATCTGATTAGAAAAATTCAAGCCAATGGACCAACAACCAGTCACATCCTTTTCAACAGGTTATAACTTGTTTTGTCTGTGGCAAAATTGGGCATGTTGCTCAAATTTGCACATACCGGAAACGTAGACGTACACCTCAGCCTAATGTTACCGAAGAGCCATTTGTGGCTATGATAACAGATATTAATATGGTTCAAAGTGTCGAAGGATGGTGGGCAGACTCTGGTGCAAATAGACATGTCTGCTATAATTAAAATTGGTTTAAAGTCTATACTCCTTTTAAGGAGCCTAAGGGTATTATACTTGGAGATTCTTATATATCTCAAGTTCTTGGAACGGGTGATGTTGAACTCAAATTTACATCTGGAAGAATTTTAATTCTGAAAGATGAAGTTTATACACTGTCCATGAGAAAGAATTTGATGTCTAGTTATTTGTTGAATAAAACTGGCTTCAAGCAAACTATGGATGTCGCGAACGTATTTTCATATGCAGTAGCGGAAACCTTTAACGATTAAAAATCGATACAAATACAGTTCAGAATATCGAGGTGCTTTCACTGCGCACTCTGATGATTAAATATTCCGTGGGCTACCCACAACGAAACCTCGGCCGCACACACTGAAGTCTCGATCACATACATGTATCCCCTCCGTCTTAGGACGATCCAGCCACATAGCTTCTTAATCTAATACCTACAAGATTGTAGGAAAAGGAGAATGAGTATAAACTACTCAGTGAATAACTAAATATCTTGATTCACTTTCATATAAGAAAACGCATTTTCAAGAAAGCCATGTGTTTCACAAAACTTTTAGATGCACAAAGCCATTGAATGCACAAAGGGCCCTATCACTAGTTAAACCACTACCCGTGGTGCGCACATGATTGGCCAAGATCACACAGTAAGGCCACAGAAATTCAGATTGGTCAAGACTACACAACAAGGCCACAAAGATTCAGATTGGCCAAGACCACACAGCAAGGCCACAGATTATCACATAGTCAGAATGACCAAGATCACATAGCAAGGTCATGTTTCATAGAGTAATTCAGAACGGGTAGAGTATTAACTAGCGATATCGATGCAATAAACAAATCTTTCTTTACATAACAATGCATTAAAAATCCATGCATCTCTTATGAAAATATGATGAACAAAAGAAAGGAAATCAAGGTACCAGTTACTCACTTATGAAAACTTCATGAATGAAGAAAGAGAATCAAAATATTAGTTACTCACCTCAAATATCAGCCAAACATTCCTTCAATAATTCTCACGTAGAAAAGTGTTATTAAAGCCTTAAAATTCCTTTATCAAAGCTATTCTTTAGGTTACAATCTTTCTATACATGGTAAGGACCCTTTTTCAAGTACAAGGGTGATGTTTTAGAGGGTTTTAAGGGGTCATTCTTTCCCATTTCTTGGCTTTGGACGAATTTGGATGAATGAAGGGAAAGGTGGAGTGTTGAAAGGGTTTGGAGGAATTGGAGGACCTTTTAGCCCTATATATAATAGTTAGATTTAGTTGTTTTTAATTGAAATTTGAGTTCCACCAATCACATCTCGACACGTGGCGCAACATATACCGCACACTTGGCAGAAATTATCTAGGAAATCCTTGTGCTTTGTCTCATCCTTCAATTAAGCCACCAAACTTTAATTTATGTCAATTAAGTCACTACACTTTAGTTTATGTCAATTAGGAACCAAATTCTTTCTTTAACGTCAATTAAGTAATAATCTTTTAATTTTCAAGAAATCTTACAATAATATTCAAGTAATTCTTTCAAAACAACAATTTTCGTTGCTTACCTTAATTTGTAGAAATTTCCGGGATGTTACAATGGAATATGATCAATATGTGATTACTAAAAAGGGTATTTTCATAGGCAAAGGTTATGCATGTGATGGAACGTTTAAATTGAATGTTGAGAATATAAATAAAAATGCTTCTACTTCTGTTTACATACTCTCATTTTTAAATTTTTGGCATGCTCATTTGTGTCATATTAATTATAAATATGTTGGAATTATGAGTAGTTTGAGGTTAATTCCTTATATGAAAGAAGACTTTGAAAAATGTGAAACCTGTAGTAAAGTAAAGATTACAAAAAGACCTCATAGAAATGTCAAAAGAACTATTGAATTGTTAGAATTAATTCAGTCACTCCCCTGCTAATTTGCAATATTTTTGACAATATCTTATATTAATTTACAAATACTAGAGCGGAAGTTTCAGTACAAATAGCAAACACAGGACGTACAAAATGAATAAATTTGTTTTTGTCATATAGAATTTAACATTTTATAAGACTAATTACTTGGACTAGCACGTTGTTCAATTTTAAAGAATCATTAAAACTAGATTTTTCAATAAAATGTAAAGAACACAACAATATATAATAATTGGTATATCTCATTAATTACTAAAGCAAACTAAATCATTGGGAAGTTTTTACCTTAAAAAGTATGCTTCAAATCATTTCATCGTATATATTATAAGACGTGAAAATATATATATTATAGGAAGGTAGGCATGCTTATAAATACAAAAAGTATGAGGTTCATAATTGCATTCCTAGTAGCTCGAAAGATAAGCTTTCACTACATGTAAAACTCTACCCCCGTTCGCAAGTATGCGCAACTCATGGCTTGCCTTGCTTTTCAGATATCGTATCTTCAGTCATCTCGCTAAAATTTGACAATGAATTAAGCAATATGATAGTCATGTGGAATTACTTGAATTGCAAGGTTACAAGATTATTGCTTAAATGAATGACAAAAATTAAAAGGTGGTTATTAACAATATGATTATTATTTTGAATAGCCACTTGAATTGCATCAATTATGTCTTAAGATTAAAATAGTGTTACTCAAGTATAGTTATTGGTTAGTATAAGGTATAACAACCTAATTGTAAAACTATATTGAGTAAGAGGGCTTCCCAAACCATAAACTTAAAGAAGCCATTTGTTAAGATGATAAAACATCACATGAGAAAAAAGGGGGTCACTTGTCATGAGTTTTGTTGGCAAAAAGCTCTTAAGCCTCAGATTGTATTTATTTCCATTGGCTATTCTCAAGGATATCTAAGGCCAATTGTCTTACCCTCTATTGGTAAAACTCAAGCTCTTTATAGACATATATAAAGGAAATTTGTCCAAAAAGGAATAGGGCAATAGAAAACCAAGCAAAACTCACCAAAACACCACCCTTATCCTTGGAAAAGCTCTCTCTTCATATATATAAGGAATCCAACTTGAAACATTACTTTGATTAAGGAAAATAAAGATTTTGAAGGCACTAATCAACAAGTCAAAGAACTTTTGAAAGAATCAAGATTGAAAAAGGTGAGTATTCTTTCGGGCTTTAAAGCGAATTCTATAATATTTTGTTAAATTAAATGAAGTTTTGGGTTAATTGAAAAAAGGAAAGCCATGTCTTCTTTAATGAAAAGGAGAGCATGAGAGGCTAATGTTGAATTCTAGGAAGCCTACCATGTATGTATGAATTTAATAAAAGAACTTTAGGCGTGGAAGTCTTATGTATTTAGTTTCTACCCTTCAACTTTAAAAGGTCATAACTAATAATATATATGGAATTTTAACAAGATACAAGTTGAAAAATGATCTCCTATGCATTATCTATCATCTGAAATTTGGATGACACCATTTGAAGACCCGTAAGAGTTTTTATGACATGTTTTGTGAAAGTGGTCAGTGGGCACCCAAGGACAGATTTTTAGGAGGTTGAAAAATATTTTGGCATTCCTAATGTAGTATTCTTGGGCTCAATTTTATATATGATGAATTTATATGAGTTTTCTATCTTCTAGGAGAATTTCATAAGCATATGACACTATGCTTGATTTTAAAATGGTTTCAAATGTGCATTTCCCAAATAGGAAAACTAAACAATCCTTACTTGAATAGTTGAATTAAGTCTTGATTCAATAAGTGACGCACATGGTTGATAGAAGAGTTTAGTTAAGTGTAGAAATCAAGGTTTTGAGGATATTTGTCAATAACTCAGAATCTTTGGAAAAATCAAGTTAAAGAGGTAAGTAACTAATACTTTGATTCCTTTTCTGCATTGATGAAGTTTTGATAAGATAAGCATGAATTTTGATTGATGATTTCTATGAGACGAACATGTATTTTGATACATTGAAAAGAAATATTGATTTATTGAATTTGAATCACTAGTTGCTCTACCCGTTTTGTATTTTCTTTGCTTTACTTTGTTATCATACTAGGAGCCATCTAATGATACCGAGGTGGGTGACGATTAATGTAGTATTTGCTTTGTTTGGGATTCCGGTAGAGGTCAACTGGGATTCGAATATGGATTCACTTGAATGCACGTCGTCATGATTGAATTGATTGGATTGATATGAATCTTACACGCACCATGAGTAGTAGTTTAACTAGTGATAGGGCTCTTTTGTGCATTTGAAAACTTTGTGTATTTAATGATTTTCATAAAAATAAATCTTTCAAATGAAATGTGAATCAAAGGTTTTTGTTACTCATTGAGTACTTCGTACCCTAATTTTATTACCATATTATCTCAAAATATCGGTAGTGGAAGCATTTAAACACATATCTCAATTTAAAATCGAGGGCGAAACTTTATGTCACGCCTCCAATTTTTTTACCTTATTATCTCGAAATATCGGTAATGAAAACGTTTTAATACACGTATCTTGATTCAAAATCGAGGGCGAGACTTTACAAATACAATTCAAACTCTATTATATTTAATATCATTTTACAATAACTATTTTGGCCACCTACAACGAAATCTCATCCACACACTGAAATCTCAATCACATATATATATATCTTCTCCAATCTTGGGACGATTCAGCCATAAAGCTCTAAATTCAATACCTACAGGATTGTAGAAGATGGAGGAGAGTATAAAATACTCAGTGAATGACCAAATATTTTGATTGACCTTTCATGTAAGAAAATGCATTTTTGAGAAAAACACGAGGTTCACAAGGCCTTTAGATGCACAAAGCCATTGAATGCACAAAGTATTTCGATGCATAATAGGCCTTGTCACTAGTTAAACTACTGCCCGTGGTGCGCACATGATTGGCTAAGAGTACACAGCAAGGCCACGAAGATTCAAATTAGCCATGACTACATAGCAAGGTCACAAAGATTACCACATAGCCAAAATGACCAAGACCACACAACAAAGTCATATTATCACAAAGCAATTCAAAATGGGTAGAGCATTAACTAGCGATACAAATACAAAAAACCATCTTTCTTTCCACAACCATGCATAAAAAATCCATGCATGCCATATGAAAACATGTTGAACAAAAGAAAGGAAATCAAAGTACCGGTTGCTCACATTTTAAATCAATTTCCCAAAAGTTTCTTATCCACTTAATGATCTTTCTTATTTTTGAAATTAACTCCTTACTTGTCTCCCAATTTTCTCACATGTCAAAGCATTTAAACACTAGATTTTTTTATTCACTTTCTTATATTATAAATGAGAAGCAAATTCCCATATTTACAGGGAGAGAAGGCGGTGGTGTTTGGAAGGGATTTTTGGTGAATTCTCTAGCATTTGGCCCCTTTTTATAAGTGTTTAGAGTTAATTGTTTTTAAATGTCAATTGAAGTCCACAAATAACAAAATTGACAAATAGCATAATACTGGGCAAGAATAGCAATTAATTATTCACAAAAATGACAATTGTCCTATAAACATGGCAAAATTAGCACCCTCCATTAATTACAAAATAACATGTTTTAAAGTTTATTGAAAATTTTCACGGGATGTTACACTTTACAAATACAATTCAAAATTATTGAGACGCTTTTGCTGTGCACTCTGATAATTAAGTGTATTGTGGGTTACCCACAACGAAACCTCGACCACATACTGAAATCTTGATCACATACGTATATCTTCTCCACCTTTTGGGACGATCCGGCCACAAAGCTCTAAATTTAATACCTATGGGATTGTAGAAGACGGTGGAGTGAATACAAAGTACTTAGTGATTAACATTATGTATTAGCCCATGCAAAACAATGTAAGAAAGATTACAAGTTGACAAAGATACAAAGATACAAAGTTCAGGCACCTCACTAGTTTAGCATCCACCTGTAAGACATAGATATAATTATACAAAATGACCAAGACCACATAGCAAGGTCATAATGTTAAACAGTAATACAAATACAATACAAAACGGGTAAACAGCGCCACTAGCGAGGCCCAAGAGCAAGAAACAATGGTTTATTCAAAGTAATAGTGCACCATCAATCATTAAAAGTCAAATACAATTAAAGAAAGGCAAGAGTTCCAAAAGAGAGATGGAGAGCTGAAAGATAGAGCAAAGAGATAGAATCAATACATGTGCTACTCACTTCAAAGATTTCTCGAATAATTCCAAGTGGAAAAGTGTTATTAAAGCCTTCATATTCCTCAGTTAAAGCTATTTTTCGAGTTAAGACCTAACTATATATGGGTAGGAGCCTTTTTCAAGTGACAAATGGATTTTTGGTGGGTTTTTATTAGTGTTTCTCCACCCTTACTAGCCTTGGACGAATTTTGTTGGTTATGGGAGAAGTAGGGATTGGATAGGGGTTGAAGAAACATTGAAGAACCTTGGTTGAAGAAACATTGAAGAACCTTACGCCTTATATATAATAGTTGAGACTTAGTTGTTTTTAATAAAGATTTAAGTTCCGCCAATCAAATTGCGAAACATGGTGCAGTACATTTCAGGGATGATGTGGCCAAATGAGGTTCACATGTTTATTGCTCTAGAAGTCCTTATACTTCGTATTATCAAAGTCACTATACTTTTTATTCATATCAATTAGTAATTAAATTCTTTCTTTAATTGACATTTAAGCGTCAACCTTGAGATCTTTCAATGTAATTCAAGCGATTATTCCATCATCGTCGACCACGTAGCTTTATTGTGGGAAAAATTCTAGTGGGATGTTACAAACTCACAGTGATTTATGTGAATTTGAAGGAATTCTAACACATGGAGGAAATAGATATTTCATCACTTTTATTGATGGACTATTCAAAATATACTCATGTTTACTTGTTGAAAAATAAAAGTGATGCATTTGATTGTTTTAAAAATTTCCTACTTGAAGTTGAGATCCAATTTAGTAGAAAAATAAAAAAAAAATTGAAGTGATAGAGGTCGAGAATATGAATCTTTTGGATTCAATTCATATGTTCAATCACTGGGAATAATCCATGAAACTACTCCACTATATTCACTGGCTTCAATGGTGTAACAGAAAGAAAAAATAAAACTTTAATTGGTATTACAAATGCTATGCTATTAGATTTTGGTGCACCATCGAATCTTTTGGGGGAGGGGGGGAAGCAGTCTTAACTGCTTGTCATGTGTTAAATAGAGTGTCACATAAGAAAACAAAAATGACACCTTTTAAAGTGTGGAAGGGGCATAAGCCACATTTGAGATATCGAAGGGTATGGGGTTGTTTGGGGGTTGTTTGGCCTTTGTAAGGTTAACCGATCCTAAAAGACCCAAATTGGGAGTTGGAGCTACCACTTATGCTTTTCTTGGATATGTAATAAATAGTACAGCCTATAGATTTTTTGATATTGAAAATAATATCATTTTTGAATCAGGTGATGCAATTTTTTCATGAAGAAAAATTTCTATTTAAATCTAAAAATAGTGGGGGTCGGGATGTTGATAAAAATAATGGGGGCCATGACATTGAACAATATATTTCTGAACCTAATTTTCTTACTTCAATCTCACAAAATCAAGACAGTTCACAAAATGAACTTAGAAGGAGTAAAAGAGTTAGAGTCACGAAGAATTTTGGTCCTGACTATTTAGTGTTCAATATCCAAAGTGATCCAATTTCTTTGCAAGAAGCTTTATCTTCACCTGATGCTATATTTTGGAAAGAGGCTGTAAATTATGAAATGGAGTCGCTAGTTTCAAATAAAATTTGGAAATTAGTTGATCTACCACTAGGGCATAAGACCATAAGGCGTAAATGGGTCTTGAAGAGAAAATTGAAACCGGATGGCAGCATAGACAAGTATAAAGCGAGGGTTGCCGCAAAATGTTTTAAACAAAAAGCTGATTTAGGCTTACCTTTTCTCCAGTTATTCGAATAACATCCATCAGATTATTAATTGTAGTTTCTTCAATTTATAATTTTATTATTTATCAAATGGCTGTGAAAACTGCATTTTTAAATGGTGGTCTAGATGAAGAAATATATATGAACCAACCTGAGGGTTTTATATTATCTGGTGAAGAAAGAAAAGTGCGTAACTTATCAAAATACCTATACGGCTTGAAACAGGCTCCAAAGCAGTGGCATGTTAAATTTGATTCTTGCATGATTGAAAATGGGTATAAGGTAAATGAATGTGATAAATGTGCATATTATAAATCTTGCGAAAATTCACATTTGATTGTTAGCCTCTTTGTGGATGGTTTGTTAATTTTTGGATCTAACATGTCTATTATAGATGATATAAAAAATATGTTGAAAAGTAATTTTGACATGCAAAATCTTGGAGAGGCTAATTTCATTTTGGGCATGCGGATAACTAAAACATGTAACGGTATTTTTCTTGATTAGTCACAATATATTGAGAAAATTTTGAAAAAATATAATTATGTTGATTATAATCATGTGCCCAATCCTTTTGATCTAAGTATTCACTTATTTCCTATTGAAAGTGAAAGTGACATCTTAAATCAAAAGGAATATGCCAGCATTATAGGTAGTTTACGATATGCGACTGATTGCACGAGACCTGACATTGCATTTGTAGTAGGGGTGCTCAGTTAGTTTACAAATAAGCCACGTAAAAAACATTGGCATGGCATTAACCATGTAATGAAATATTTACTCGGTATAAAGTCTTATGGCTTATTTTATCAAAGATATCCTACTGTTATTGAAGGGTTTTGTGATGCTGATTGGAATACATTGTCAGGTGATTCCTTATCCACCTCTGGATATATATTTAAATTGGGAGGTGGTGCAATTTGTTAGAAATATAAAAAACAAACCATTATTGCTAACTCTACTATGGAAGCCGAGATTATTGCTTTAGCTTCAGCTAGTGAGGAAGCAAATTGGTTGAGAGATTTATTGGAACACTCCGTGAAATTTTGAAAATTCTATCTTGACTTAAATTTCAAATAATGGTTAACTATAAGAACTTGGTGACTAATTTTTTGGATAATTAGTCGGGACATGCTATAAGAATTTGAGAATATTTTTGTATATCTTAACGGGGGTGAAAAAAAAAGATTTCTTGAATTGAATTGACTATATTAGTCGGTTAGTAATATTGCCAAAAAGAACCACAAAGTATAATCGGGTAACAAAGAATGCTTAAATTAAAAAATTGACACTATAGTATTATAATTGGAAGACCAAGGACTTAATTATAGAAGACCTTAAGTTGAAGGACTCGTTAGGTGATAAGTAGAAAAATCTAGAGAACACTTGGACTACTAGAAATGCTGACATGAATAAAATGGAAGAACACTTGGCATTCTATTGACAAGAATTATCATGAACATCCAATTGGACTTAATTTTATTGAGGGACAATTAGAGGCCTTTGCATTGGTGGAATCCAAAAATCTTTAGAAAATAGAAAAGAAATTCGTCCATAAATTTGGCAAGTCTTAGAACACCCTAAAAGACTTCACAAAACACTTCTTTTACCTCTCCAACAAGGCTCCCTTCACATACATATCAAAGCCCTACTTAAAAGTCCATCTTTCTTGAGAAATATACAAGGATTTGGAGGTACTTTGCATCAACAACTATCTAGTAATCTTTAAAGGAGAAAAGTCAAGGTGAATAACCAATACTTAGGTTCCTTTGGCATCCATATGTTTTAAAAGAATGAGCAATTGTTTGTGTCTTATCATGATAATAAATGGAGTTGTTTTCTTGCATATGAATCACTAGCTTTGCCCTACCCGTTATGTATGAAATTTGCCTTGAATTACTCCTACATCATGACCTATCCAATGATCCTGGGATTGGGAAGACTAGTGTGGTGTTTGAATTGAATTGATGATGTGATTTGATTGAAACTTCGATAAGCGTCAACCAGGGTTAATTATGGATCCATCTACTATTATATTGCTATGGCCAAACTTGGCATTGAAAGGCATTAAGGCGCGCTACGGATATAGGTAATTCTAGTGTTCATGGCCCTTATTGCATTCGAAAGAAGTTTGTGCATATTCATGTTTCATGAAATTTTAAGCTGAATGATTTCTTTTGGCCTTATGGCAACCTAATTATTGTGTTACTCACGGGGTATAGTATACTCACTTTGTGTGTATTTAACATTTTGTAGATGATCAATAGAAAAATACATGAGAAGCAAGCCGAGGAATGGAGGTTATCTCATGATGAAAGTAAGATTATGCATGTGATCGAGACGGACTTATGGGCCTATTATGAAGATGAACCAATGTTTCTAATGTACTTGGGAACCACGTATGAGTTTGAGATTTTTTTGTGCCTACACCCTCATTCTTTTGCACTATGGTAAGATTATAAGGGATAGGCCTATGTTCCTTGTCTAGTAGAATAGTCTTTTAAAGAAGTGATGGTAGAAGTAAAACAAGTATATATATGGAGATTTAAGTAGCTAAATAAAACTTGGCTTGCACGGCATAGATATAAAGAAAGCTTTTGTAAAGATTGGGAGCCCCATTTTCCCATTTAGAGGTCTCCCAAGCTTTTGTTCGGTTATCTAATAAATAAAATGGTTTTTATTTAAACTATGTTTTGTTCTTTCATATAGATTAAACATGATGAATGATTCTTATGATATAGAATTAACTTATTTTAAGTATGTGAACAAATTGTTACAACACTGTCTCGTCAAAAATAATACAACTTTAGATGAGTTGAAGATGTCAAATAACACCATCCCGTCTTAGGGAAAACTATAAAACTTATTTGATTGATAAGTCTCGTCTCTTGCTTGTAATTAAAACAATTAAAGAAGCTTCTGCTACTTGGATTAAATAACGTAACATATTTCATGAAATAACGAGGGGCGTGACATTTATTATAAGAGATTCAATATGGGAAAAACCAATACTATCTATATTAATTCATTGTAATAGCACTGCTACCATTGGTTGAGTAAATAACCGGTATTGTAACGGTAAATCCAGACCTATCAGGAGAAAACACAATACTATGAGATCTTATTTGAGTAATGGTATTATTAATGTGAATTATATTAAATTTTGTGATAATCTTACAGATCCATTAACTAAGGCCTTAACTAGAGAAATGGTCTAGAATACATCGAGGGGGATAAGACTTAAGCCCATATCATCATGAGCCACATATAACGACACTCAACTTGGAGACCAGAGATCTTGTAACCAGGTTCAATGAGCCACGTATAAGGAGCACTCTTGACAGATTTTACGTATGTGAGTGTGAGAGGGACACTCGCTATGAGAATTTGGGCAGATTCTCAAGAAAAACACTCATAAAAAGGGGGATGAGCACAAGGCCGTAATGTGCTAGCTATTAAAGCTCAAATTAACACCTGGATTATTATGTGTGAGCATTAATTTTCTATTTCCTTTAACCAGTTATAGTTCAAGTCTGAGACAACTATTAACTATAGAGTAGAGATTATTGTTTCACTAGTGAAGATTCAATGCAGAGTCATGCCTATCACGATGCATAAAAATCTATCTTTTTGCCAATATAGTTTGCATACATTTTAATAATAAAATGAGTAGGGGAATGTTGTAACATTTTGTTATTAAATTAATCAATTATGAATTTTTAAGAGTTTGAGTTACTAGTTTATTAATAACCCGTATTCATACAAGCATGAGTTTATTGAAACTTTAGTTTAAGTTATAAATATAATAAATAGTTAAATTGATGTACTAATGATGTGTGTTTGTTTATTTCATCAATATATGCCTCCTAATTTGTTTGTTACACACACTTCATGCAACACATTATATGTTTTAGTTAATATCGTATTGGGAAAAAGAAAGGTGTTCTATAGTGGAGCTTTGGGTTCGTCCTTAGTGCAAAAAGGATTGAACTATACGACGTATCAGTTGGGCTGTTGTATCATGGAGGGGACAAGCCTTGTGATTTTCTGTTACACCGATGGTTGATAACTTTCCTACACAGCAAAGGGTTTGAATCTCCTTAAAGAGAACGAGATTTCCGTGCCTCAGCCTAATTGGTTACGAGTTTGCTTCAGACTTATTTGGTAAATTTTTATTTACAAATTTTAATTATTTCCATCAATACTTTTCGCAAAGATTTTGATATTCTTCAAGAGGGCCGTTTTAGCACTGCACGTTAGTTCTTCATGGTACCAACGCATGACGTGGATGCATGCACTATAGCCTTAACAACTGACCCCCTCTCCCACTAAGAGCAAGATTAATATTGGGGAAAAAAGTCAAGGAGAAAAAGCCAAGGGGAAAAAATCAGGGGGAAAAAAGTTATTTCCAAATAATGTGTAGAGGAAAAAGTGAGGAGAAAATATGAATTGGACACGTGGTGATATTTTATTGGATTAAAAGAGGAGTGAGAGTGGGTGAAAGATAATATTTTATTAGATTGAAGGAGAATGAGAGAGGGGAAAAAACCCAAATGAGGGTCATTTGGGTTTTTTCTCTCTCAAAATAAATTTTTTCCCCTCTCATTTCATACATAACAAATAATGGATATAAAAAATGCTCTGAGGTTAGTGCGTAGTTTGTACTTTAATTATGACGTCAACCGTTGACTACTCTACTTTTAAAAATAGACCAACAAAAATTAACTTTTCTCAATCAATCAATTGGTAGCCACTGTTTTAGGATACCACTGTTTCAGGCAAACTAAACTATCAAATTTATCCTATTAATTAGTTAGTTGTAATTATTCAAGTTTTGAGGAGGAGAACAAAGCGAAACACTTGATTCGATAAACGAAAATTTTTCTTTTAAGTAGGTGATGGGGTTTGGTATTGAATCTAAAGTTGTTTGTTGACTAGCATATAGAGAAGCTGAACAAGATGGTTGATGGGAAGTTATGGTTGAAGACTAACGTCCCACTAATTCACTGGTCAAAGTTTTATTTTCTCAAAATTTAAATCTCAAACAACTCATATTTCTTTTGGGTTTGTCATTATTCATGATTGAATTCATCTAAAAATTGCATGTGTTTTCATTTGCACAAGTTGAATGATGTACGGATTGGCTTGTACCCTTGATCCTCTTTCCCAATTGTTATGTATTTTAGGAGTAAATTTCTAGCACACTGTGGCACTTATATGAGTGATATGGTTGCATGTACGCATACGATGTTGATACATTCAAGATGTTCATACGTGCAATCACATAATTATACAGGTATTAAAAAATTTAAATAAGTCTACTTGTAAGTAATATTTCACTTAATTTCTTAGTATAGAATGAGATATTTAACAAGATCTCATTTTTCCACACATCACACATCAAGTTCAAACCAAAGGTCATCATATGGCTACATGCTTGTATGTAGAAATTAAGTAAAAATTGTATATACAAGTAGATTTATTAAGAAAATTTTCATGTATTTTAGATCCCCCAAACTATCCCTACATATCCAAACCATAACACTAATGTAAAACTTGCTCAATCTGGCACAACACAAATTAAGAGCTTGTTCTAGAGAGTTTTATAAAAAGTAATTTTTGAAAAGTTAATATTTGTGGAAGAACATGGTAAGAATGTGAAGAAATATTATTAGAAAACGTGAAATTTTGTTTTGTATATAGAATATATTATTTGTATTAAAGTTTGATTTTTTGACCAATTTTTTATGGAAAATAAAGCTCCAAAAACAAACTATAAAGTTTAATACTAATGTGGTCTAATAACATGTACGTGGATTTTTCACACTCTAGGTCGAGGATTCAATCCCTATCCTATATACTCCCTTTGTGATGTTCAAACCAAACAGGCATTAATCTAATTGGTCCCATGAGAGGGGGAAAATAATGAGACGCGTTTGCCGATTACATAAAATGTGCACTGATGTCCAATGGATATGGATCTAGTCAAAACTCTAAGGGTTATTTTTAGTCTGGGTCTCTAATCTTTCAATTTTATATCAATTTTATCCTTATTCTTTTGTTTGGGCCTACTAAGTCTCCAACTTTTCATTTATTATCATATAACGTCCCCAACATTACATTACAGCCCCAACCTTCTAATTTTCACCATTAACCCTATCAAAATGACTATTATACCCTTGATTCTTTATTTCCATTATAGGTCGTCGAACTTTTAATTTATATATAATTTTGTCTTATTATTTTTGAGCACGTAGAAACCCAACCTTTTATTTTTTGTCATGTTATATTTTTGTTAATACTTTTAAAACTAAAATTTTAATTCTTACTATTAATATCTACAAAAATTTTCATTCAATTGTGTTATAGCAGGTTAGAGTGTGTAAGTTTTTTATTTTATATTGTTCTTTATATTTTATTTAAATAATTAAGATATAATAAAAATTTTAATAGATATTAATAGTAAGAATTAAAATATTAATATGGAAAGTATTAATGAGGATATAACACGATAAAACATAAAATGTTGTGTTTCTAAGCCCTCAAAAAATAATGAAGACAAAATTATATAGAAATTGAAGGGTTGCGGATTTGTAGTGGAAATAAAGTATCAAGCGTATAATAAATAGTCATTTTGATCTGAGTTAATAGTGAAAATTGAAAGGTTGGGGACGAAATGTAATGTTAGGGACGTGATATGATAATAAATGAAAGGTTGGGAACTTAGTAGGCCTAAAAAAGAATGAGGACAAAATTGATACAAAATTGAAAGATTAGGGACCAACAGTGAAAATAACCCAAACTTTAATTTAGAAATAAAATACTAAATATATATATATTATATAAAAAAAAACATTTAAATGATGCATTGATGTATACTTGGTTTCATGGTGATATGAAAGTAGTCATCTAATACACTGCTAAAAGTATTCCATTTCAACTACCCTACCTTATATGACGAAAATCTATGTATATATGTTGTTTCACGGAGCACACAGCTATCCAACATTTTTGTACGCTTCGTGATTCTTGTTATTTTTTCATACATCTTAAATATATGCCAATATATATTATCAATCAATCGCCTTTTCATGAAATTATCATTTCAAACGTTCAATTTCAATATCAACAACAAACCAGTTACGCTCTTCCGATCTCCTGAACTTAACTTTGCTGGTCCTCAAAGAACATAGTTTACAAAATTTCTTAATTACCTTTTTGGGTGGGTGTAAAGAGTGTAAACTTTGTGTACAATCTTATATATTCTATCACAAGAAAATATATAGGTTGTTTTAAAGGCACATATCAATTATCATGATAGCAGACATTTTTAATATGTGGTCCCTAATTATATCCATTTATAGATAATAATGTCCTGAAATCTCACATATGTGACGGAGACAACCGTTGGCAAACAAGATCTGCCACATATTTGCCTGCAACTCCATGATGAGAAATGATAAGGCGCCCTGTGACATTAAAATAGTACCATGTGTTTATATGGCATGTCTAGTTAATTATACATCATGTGGACTGTGGACACGTTGTATATTTAAGCGTATATCTAAACATAACACATGAGCGTATGGCAGTATAATAGCATCATATGTCTAGCGCCTTATTATTTCTGATTCGGTGATAACTTAAACTATATACGTAAACCTTAAAATCGAAATAATATAATATAAATTATAGGTGGGGCATTCACAACCTCTTGAAAATTACATGATAGGTTTAATATGTTCTGCGTACATATTATTATTTTGTAATAATTTGACCGTCTATTTATTACATTACATCACATTACGTCGCGATGAAACATGAAATCATGAATGAAGCAATTTGTGCTTACCAGATTGACAAGGTTTAGACAGTTGTAATAATCAAAGTAAAATATATCAACTCGATTAGAAACTCGACTAAGCTAGTAAAGTTAAAAAAAGAAAAAAAAAAAACACTCAGAAATCACTAACTTGTCAGTAAGAATTTCTTGAAATACAACTACTAGTCAGCAGTCACCAGCAAATGACACTAACAAACCACGATTAAGGGTAGATTCCCTCATGGAGGACTGTACCTCTCCTTAGGCTTCTATCGGAACAAAATTTTGATATTTCCAGAGCACTTGGTAATCCTACTCATCTATATTGGCAAAATGAAGAATGACATGTAGATTCATTAAACCTAATTTTTTGTTAAATTGAACAGTCAAACACACATACAGATTCGTAATTGTAAGCACACCTACAGCACTAGAATTGTTTTCCTTCTATATACCGTGGCATTCATATCCCCACATCTTAACATTGCGTGCAGTATATAATGGCAAAAATATCCAATGCACCTCGAATTATATAGAGACCAATCCCAAATGGAGTAGAAATTTATCGATTGGGTGTACTCACAAAGTGGGATAGGGACTGCAATTTAAATCGACCGGACTGAAAACCCGTATCGGCGGTTCGAGTTGATTTAAATTTAAAAAATTAAAAATAAATAAAAAATTATTGGAAAACAATAGAAAAATAATACAAAATATTAAGAAATTTTAAATGGCTTAATAAGCGGATCAAATTCTGGACCCGATCCGCCCCGAATTTTGGTGGTCGCTAGGCCGGGCAGGTCATTAAAATTGTTTGTGGGGGTCAGGGCGGGACGAACCCCGTTCTACCCTAAACACAACCTGTTGCCATCCCGAGTGTCCAACGCCCTCCCCAGTATGTTTTTAAGTGAAAAATAATGGAAATTAATAGAAAATGTGAAATAAATGAACAAAAATTACAAATTGATTGATAAACAGACTGAAAAGTTGATTTACAGTCCATGTGAATCGCCCTACCCGCATTAGGCGGATACATGTTACCTCATTGCCATCTCTAGTTATGTACGCATCATTGTCACTCAACACAAAATATCCATTTAATTAAACATAAAATAATAACCACAAAATATAGGATAACAACACAAAATTAACAATATCATACATGTTACTTGTTTTATAAACTTTTCCTATATATCTTTAATATTCATTCATAAAATAATAATTGCCAAAGTTTTCTCACATGTTGAAAAGTAAAGAAGATTTATGACTTGAGATCAACCAAACACCCCGAACAAGTAAAAATGAGACAAGTGAATATATGGATCTCAATTAGCAAAAAATTATAGTTATGTATCTACTTGTTAGTGTCATGTAATTGAAATACCGAATTCAACGCAAGAATACCAGAAACTTTCTCGCAAGTTGGATACATTTATGGGTGATTCGTACAATGGACCTTTTCTCCCAATTGTGTATAAATGGAAAAGGAAAGACAAGATTTGAGGCGACAAAAGGTTTGGCAAAGACCACGTAAGACAAACAACTCGTGTCCACAGCATTTGTCCGTAGAATTGAGGCATACAAGCAACCACCATTCCTCTTCTTCCTCCTCCACTTATATTAAACTACTACCAATTAATAGACCTTACAAATTTCCCATGCATCTTTAATATGCCAAAAGGAAGAAAAAAATTGCTTATTTCATTTTTCTCTAGGTCATGTAGAATACCTAAAAACCCCAACTATGGGAGGTAATTTCAGTTATCAGTTGTTAAACCATCTCATCCAAACTAGTAAGTAATTATGGACGGAGACCTTTCGTTTCATAAGGAAATTTGACAAAATAACGGCCTTTATCTATCTGATTATAACTCTTTAATTTCATTTTTTTTTAAATGAGACGATGGGGTGATAATCAAACACAATTGGACAATGAGATCAATTTAAATTGGGTTTTCTCAAAGCTGAATCTGGAAATTTGTATAATGAATAAGAGTGAAAACTACATCTTTTGTACCTTTAGTTCTTTTGTTTTTCTCTACACGAGCTAATAGCTAGCTAGAATTAAGAAATCAGAGTCAATTATAAGCCTAGCCCCTAAATATTAGCAATATATTTCTCTCTCAATATGGAAATAGATTTTTTGAGAATGAATGACGAAGATCTATCTAATACAAGTGAGTCTTATGTGAGATATGAATTTGAATGGTTTGATCTTATTCTATTTTTGAAATGAAAAAATTTTTTGCTAACAAGGCTAAGTGTACCTTAAACCTCCCAACTCTTTTTATACATATATATTCGACTCCATCATTTATCGATCCCAGCGCTTTCTCTATAATTATATACTAACAAAGAAAGAACCAATGAGAAACATACTAAAAATTGTCAAAGAAACCTATGATCAAACTTGGTATAGTTTAAAATTAAAGTAAACGCCATAATATACCCTAATACAGATCACTAACAAGTTGAAAATGTAATAATAGTAAACCTAGCTACATTATAGAATTTGTTTCCCATAGAAATGAGTATTAATAATGAAAATAATAAAACAAGATTAATAAAGATGTTTTTGTAAATTATTATACTCAATTATTCCATTCAAAATTACTCTAACCAAATAACTCCCTCCCCCCCCCCCTTCTTTAAAAACCCTCTAATATGCAAAGGATGAAAAAATTTCCGTACTTGGCGAGTACCCTATTAAAATACTCTAAGCTACTTAGTAACCCACATGTGAGTTCTTAAACTCTATTTTTGAGACTCTTGAACCTATATGTGGGTTACTAATTAGTCTAGAGTACTCAATAGGATGCTCACGGAATACAAGGTATTTTCTCGTGGAGGGCAAAGAAGGAAAGAGACCCCAAAATATAAAATAGACAAAAAAAATTGAAAAAGGAGAGCATTTTTATGGATAAAAAGGAGATGAGCATAAAGATTTATCAACTTCAGCACATATGGATGCTGAAGTTTGGTTCCATTCTAGCCTTTCATTGGTTCGGAACCCCAAACACCCCAACGAATTTCTCCACCACTGCCGCCCAACAGTCGCATCAATTCCCTATGAATGGGCTATGAAAAACTTTTCCTCCCATTTTCTCGAAGAACCCAACAAACCAATCCCAGAAACCAGCCAAGAATCCGTAAAAGAAAGAAAAAAACAAGATGCTGAAGACGACGATACACCCAGGTGTGAGTGGGAGTTCAGTCTTTCAACTCTAATTTCTTCGCCCTCCTTCAATGGTCGAGCTGTTTCTGATACACTCGGTGTTATAGAATTCGACCCCACCGATTCCTTTTTAGCCACCGGTGGCATAGCAAGAAAGATTCGGATTTACAGTGTGAATTCACTTCTGCCGGATGAAGGGATTTCGAGAGTTAATCAGGGGATAACGTTGCTGGATCACGCTGCTGCGTGCGATTACTATATATATACTCCGGCGAAGCTCAGTAGCCTCCGGTGGAAGCCAGGCTCGGGAGGACGGCTTCTCGGGTCGGGCGATTACGACGGGGTTGTGATGGAATACGACCTTGAAAGAAGAGTTCCTGTTCTGGAGAGGGACGAGCATGGCGGGAGGCGGGTCTGGAGCATTGACTATTCTCATTCGGATCCGGTTGTGGGGGCTTCCGGGTCCGACGACGGCACCATGCAGATGTGGGACCCACGGTGCTGCGACGGCGGGAGGTGTCTGGCGGCTGTGCAACCCAACACCGCCCTGCGGAGCCCCGTTTGTTGCTTGGAATTCAATCCGTTTGGCGGCGCGCTGGTGGCCGCCGGTTGCGCCGACAGCAAAGTCTACTGCTACGACATAAGAAGAATGGCTGAACCAGTTATCGTTTTTCACGGCCACCAAAAGTCAGTTACGTACATAAAATTCCTAGATTTTGAGACGATTGTAACGTCCGCCATTGATGGCTGCTTGAAGATGTGGGATTCGGAGAGTCAGCGGATAATTCGAACGTACAGAGGGCACGTGAACAGCAGAAGATTTGTGGGTTTATCGGTTTGGAGGGGTGGTGGGTTATTATGCTGTGGGTCGGAAAATAATCAAGTTTTTGTATATGATAAAAGGTGGGGTGCTCCGATATGGGTTCAGGGATTTGAACTGGGCGGCGGTGATGGTGACGGTGGCGGACGGGGGTTTGTCAGCAGTGTTTGCTGGCGGCAAATTGGAGAAGACCGCTGCACGCTGGTGGCTGCGGGAGCTTCAGATGGGACTTTACAAGTATTTGAAGGCAAAAGGAAGGAAATGTAGAGAAATTAGAGGGCTTTTCATGTTCATTTTCTTTTACCCTTTTTGGGGTTGGTTTCTGCTCATATTTTTCTATACTTATTTTCGGTGAAGTATATTTACATGAGTATAGACTGACAAAATTTCGTGATTTTTCGGTAATTTTCTTTTAACTTTGGTTTGTTTTTCTTCTCTGGAAGTGAATTTAAGTTTCTTGATTATAATTTCATCCAGAGAGAGCAAAGGCGGCAATAGCTGCCTCCTCGACTTTCGGGGGGAACCTATGACGCACACTTGAGTGAGATTATGCGTTATATGTTTATCGCTTAATTAGTTTAACATAATTAATGAACACTAGAGTTTTGCAATAATGGAGTTTACCCTAGACAGAAGAAAGATTACTGTTATTTTCCCCTTCAAACATGCCGTGTTCTTATTATGCTTCGTCTTCCCTAATATATATATATACACACACACATATACTCTCTCTCTCTCTCTCTCTCTCTCTCTCTCTCTCTCTTATATAACGAGTAATAATTGAGTTCTGATCACTCATTAATTAATTTTAAAATCATCTCTACATTTTCATGGCATATTATTGCCATAGTAAATTAATTTACCTGAGAATCTCAAAGATCTTTGAATAATACACGAGGGGACATTCGGAAGTAATTATTGTTTATTTGTATCTTCATATATCTTCATTTTTGGAGATTAGGTGAACGTTGTCATTTTGAAGTATAAATTTGTTTCATTTTGTGAATATTAGGTAAAAATTTCCGCAGTGATAATAATAATAATAACTCATTGTGCCAAAGATAACCGCGATAAGCAGAAATGGAAATTAACATTAACATGCAAGAAAATGTTTTTTTCTACGCCACGGAGCCATAACCAAATTTTTGTAGATCATGGTGAGATTTATATATAAAGTAGAGAATATTTGTTGAAAGATTAACATTTTTAAGAGAAAATTTAGTGTAGATACATATATAAAAAAGAATTATTGAAAGGTGTGAAAATTTATTGTTAGTGTTAAAGTTTGATTTTGATTTTCTCAAAATCAATTACTCTCATCCGTCTCACAAAGATAGTTTAATAGTTATTTTTACATAGATTAAGAAACAATACTTAATATAGTTTAAGCATATTTCAAATTTTATCTTATTTTTCCAATATACCCTTATGTTTCATTAATTGTTTGAAATACTTTCAATGCATGTATATGTAGTTGAGTAATAATAATTAATTGGAGGCATATATGAAAATAAATATTAAATACATACTCAATATGATAGGTGGACTATCTTTTTGGGACGGACAAAAATGAAATAATGGACTATCTTTTTTGGCACGGAGGTATAATATCACTCATCAAACTCATTTTTTTTAAAAATATATGTATTTATTAAAATAATCTTGTTCATAGATTTATAATTTTTCCTTATTTTTCAACTATACATTCTCCTAAAAAATCACTTTTTACAAAATCAATTCCTTACAAAATCAAAATCATACTTTTTTGATTTACATAAAGTTAAAATCAAATCTACCCTGAATAAATTGCCTAACTTTCCTTTTTATCTGATCGTCCTAGTGATATGCGGACAAACAATTTTTTTTTTTTGTGAACTAGTAAATTTATTCATTAGTAGAATCATCCAAGTCGTACAAAAGCAAAGACTATAAAATGAGGAGCTTCTTCCCAATACATAGACTCATTGTAATAAAGAGAGTGTCTAGCTAGTTCGTGAGCCACCGAGTTTGATTGAAGATTCACCCACACAACTGAGTAGCTTTTGTTTCTCTTAATAATATCCTTGCATTATTTGACAATATAATACTACCTAATTCAGAATAATATTCTCTATCCAAGTCTAAAGTGTCCGCTACAACCTTGGCATCGACCTCAAACATAACTTGTCTCTTATGTTACAATTCCACCCACACCATCGCCTCGCGAAGACCTATTGCTTCAGCTTCTTGAATGCTAAATAAACCGATTCTAACCTTAGATTGGGCTCGGATGAAACTCCCATGTTCATCCCTAAGGATCACACCGAAACCAATACATTGTTTATCAAGGAAAATAGTCAACGTTACACTTTAGCGTATTCTGTGGTGGCTTCCTCCATTTCATATTTTGCTTTGCACCTTGTGCTATCAGAGCTTCAGCCAGTCGTATAGAAATATTATGGCATGCTCAACCGTGATTTTTGGTGGCTGATGATTTCTATTCCATAGCTTCTGATTACGTTGTTTCCAGATATTCAATAAGGTCAAGCTGAGCTTCTGGTTCTGAAATTCAGACCCAGCTTCTAATAGGTAAAAAAAGCTATCCATGAACTGCATATCTGTCTGCTGTTGGAAATTTACTCTAGCCAATCGCCAGCACTCCTTCGCAAAAGGACAAGTAATAAAAAGATGTTCAATATCCTCATCTAAACTTTCACATAAACCATATTGCAAAGAAATCTGCTGCCCTTTTCTCTTCAGATTATCCTTGGTAGGTAAGCATCCTCTGCAAGCACACCAAAGCATATTTTGGACTCTAGGAGGAATTTTCATGTTCCAAAGCTTGTCCAATCCCCTGCGAGAAGGTACTCGGTTTCTACTCCATTTTCATCCATAATTGTCCTATACCCTGATTTCACATTATAGCAGCCACTTCGATTGTATGCCATATCAATATGTCACTGGAGAATTCTCTGTTAAGTAGGATTTTCAAAATGGCATTGACATCCCTTGACTGAAACAATTCCTGAAGCAATTCCAAATCCCACTTTTTACAACGCAGAACAAAAAGCTCACAAACTTTAGTATCATTAATGGCCTGATCACGTGCTGAAATTATATAGAAACCATCGTCTTCTCGTAGCCACGGTTCACTCCATATATTAGTATTATTTCCATTCCCTATCCTCCATCTGCATCCACTTCTTAACAACTGTTGAGAATTCAAAATGCTCCTCCAAACGAAGCTACGTTTGTAACCCATCTTAGCTTTTAAAAAATCTCCCCTTGGATAGTGTTTAGCTTTGAACACTTGTGAAACTAGAGCATTAGGCTTAGAAATTAGTTTCCAGCCCCTCTTTCCCAGCAGTGCAAGGTCGAAGCCTTGGAGATTCCGAAAACCAATACCCCCAAATTCTTTCCTAACACGAAGCTTCTCCCATTTATACCAGTTGATGTAACATCCTAGAAATTTCTACAAATTAACGTAAGTAACATAATTGCTAATTTGAAAGAATTACTTCAATATTGTTGCAAGATTTCTGGAAGATTAAAAGATTATTATTCAATTAACGCTAAAGAAAGAACTTGGTTCCTAATTGACATAAACTAAAGTATAGTGACTTAATTAACATAAACTAAAGAGTGATAACTTAATTCAAAGATATTGCAAAGTGTAAGTACTTCTCGGACAGTTTGTTGCCAAATGTACGGTGCTCGTCGCGCCACGTGACACATTTTGGTTGGCGGAATTCAAAAATTTATTTAAAAAACTAAATCTCAACTATATATTATTAAAAGGGCTTAGGAGTCTTTTAAGTTTATCAAAACTCCTTCCTTACCCTCTTTCCCTATTCTAAATAGCCAAATTCGTCCAAAGGGGTTGTGGTGCAGAAAAACACCCTAAAAACCCATCAAAACCCCTATTTGTCTTTTCAAAAAGGTCCTCTACCATATATAGAAGGATTATTGTTTGAAAAATAGCTTTAATTAAGGAATATCAAGGCTTTAAGGATGCTTTTCCACTTGGATTATTCGAAGAATATTTGAGGTGAATAGCACATATCTTAGTTCTTTCTTTTCTTTATACGAAACTTTTGCTTTTCTTATGAGTAACACGTGCCTTGACTCTCCCTCTTTGAAACTCATGCCTTGCTTAATTCTCTTTGATATTCGATAATACGTAATTGCTTCATATGCTACTATTGTATTGCTTTGACATTGGATATCTAAGTTGCACACTTGTTATTGGATAAACTATTGTTTCTTGTTCTTGGGCCTCGCTAATAGTGCTATCTACTTGTGTTTGAAATGTATTTATATTGTTTTGTGGTACTATAGTCTTGCTTTGTGGTCTTGACCATTTGTACATTGGTATAGTATGGCTTCTGGGTAGTAGTTTAACTAGTGGTGTGCCCGAAGTTTGCATCTTTGTCATCTGTTGATCCTCCGATCTGTATTGTTTTGCGTGGACCAATACATGTTGTTATTCACTGAATACACTATAAGAAAAAGAGCTTTTTGGGGCGACTCATGTTGACACGACTGAAAAGGTCGCTTCTGTATATTAGGACTATTGGAGCGACCTTGGTTGTCATCCCAATAGGCTGAGAGGGTTATAGAGGCAAGTTACGGTAGCGGCAATAGGAGGTAAATGTCGTCCCGATATACCGGGAGGGCTATCGAGGCAAGTTAGGGTCGCGGCAATAGGTGTGAATGTCATTGCTATATATTTACATGTATAGGAACGACATGTGTGCGTGCCGAATAGGTGAATTGTCGCCCCTATAGGAATCGCAGTACTGTAACGACCTTTTCTGACGCGGCTATAGGATGAGGCTTAGACGATAGCTGAATAAACAATTTCTATCATTGCAATGAGGTGAGGCGTTACGTCAATAGGTCAATTACATGTTGTAAATTAGGTGCGGAAAAAATATTAAGCAATTGTCAATTGTAATAGCAAAACGAAGGTTAATTGTAGATCATAACCGTAAATTCTAAGTCGTAGCTGGAATCCTAAATTTGTAATTGTGTTTTGGCAATTCGTAAGAACAGGAGACAAGGGGGCATCTGGCCCAGCCCAACCTGCCTCGGCCCAAAACCAACTAAAGTGAAATAAATAAATAAATTTAAGTCATTGGGCTCGACTAATTTGAAGTTGGGGTCAAAAGGCAAGAACACTTAGGCCCAAAAGGAAAGAAACTCTTGAGACTTAAAAAAAAAAAAAAAAAGAAAAGGCAGAATGTTGGGCTCTTTACATATTTAGCCCAAATATAAGTGGGGGTATCAAAAATACCTTTTCCTATTCAATTGTACCGTTTTTTAAGAAAATTTAATTTTTCATTTTATGTTTATTTGATTTGTTAATTTGATTTCTTTTATTTTCTTAATTTAAAAATATTGATTAGCAGTGCTGCACCCAAGTTTCGTCGAAAGTCGACCACCAAGCATTGACTATCGGTCGCAACCACGGAGTGTCTACTGGTCACAACACCATCAAGTATCATCTCGCTGTCCCACACCAATTGTTCCCATAAGATGCGCACCATAATACAACCACCGCCACATCACTGGCCCGCCACCCTGTCCCACCATTACCGTCCCACAAGGTATCATCACCAACCCACCCCAACACTAAGCTTCTGCCACCACCAACTCAATACCAGCACCAACACCACCATCATCGAGCCACCACCAGTGTCTATGATGTATCATCACATATCATCAAACTTCACCACATTCAACCATCGTTCTACTACGTCACTTTACAAGTCCAGATATGGGAAATGGAAAGAGATACAGAAAACCACAATTTCTAGGTCAGATTCGAAATGGTAATCGCCCATGGAGATTGGCGGAGCCACCGGGGTGCATGGGTATACCTGTGCATACCCATCTTCACCAGAAATTTTTTATTTTTTAAGTCTTCACATGAAGCTTTCTGCACAATTGTAATGGTAGGAATTCATCAGTAGAGGGATGAGGAAGACGAAGGACATAATAAGGTTAGAGCCGGTGTCACAAATTCCAATGAGTTGAATGACAGCTCTTTTGACTTTTCCTCTCTCTTATTACGTATCTGACTATTTGAAATTCAAATAAAAGTTAATTACAAATCCAAATTCCAATATCTCTCTCTCTCTCTGACTAATCCGAATTCCCATCTCTCTTTTTGTTTTCGGATCTTTTATCATCTCTTTTTATATTTTATGTTTCATGATTTTTATTTCTTTCTTACTTAATGTTTCTTTTTTGGTATAGTTTATATGTTTGTATTTGTCGAATGATACATAAATATTGAAATACATAATTTCTCAACCACTTAAAGTGTGTTAAAATAAAATATTAATTAACGTTTCTACATAAAAAGATATGTTATTTTTTTCAAACATGGTAAACATTATTATAACAAAAGTACGAGACTGTAAAAAATGAGTCGATG
>CAVNYN010289474.1:8746-35527 GCA_963692815.1 Nyctanthes arbor-tristis | reverse complement strand
TGGCGAGTTGTTTTTGTTGCGAATTACTTTTATTGTGATTCGGTGTTTTCCTGAGTTGTTTTTATTGTGACTCTGTGTTTTTGCGAGTTGTTTTTGTTGCGAATTGTTTTCCTGAGTTATTTTTATTGTAACTCGGTGTTTTGGGGAGTTGTTTTTGTTGTGACTAAGTATTTTGACGAGTTATTTTGGTGTGACTTGTTATTTTGACGAGTTGTTTTTGTGTGACTCAATGCTTTTGGTAAGTTGTTTTGATGTGACTCGGTGTTTTGGTGTATTGTGATTGTTGTATATAAAAACAGTTGAGACACCTGATTTTTCAAAAAAAAAAAAAACCATCATATACCTTAATTTTAAAAAGTGTTTACAAAACCTATGTATTTTTCAAATTATCCCCTATTATAATCACCCCACATAAGGAAGCCCAACATCCTTGTTTGCCACGCTTCCGGTTCAGCTTCTCTTTGGTATCATCTATAATGACCTGTTCAACTTTACCATGATATTTTTTGCTCAAACTCTAATGAAAGCATTTCTTTTTCTTTAATAGCATACGATAAAATAATTTAACTTTTCTGTGGTATTTGCCAGTGTATATCATGTAATCCTTTAAATGAATGCATGCATTAAATCTTCAAGTAGATACAATTATCCATAATACTTTGCAAATCGTACCCAAATAAAGACTCATTAAAGCAATAAATAAATTTTTCCCTAAGAGTTGGTGGAGCAAACGGTAGTAGGTGGTAATTTATTAAATATGATCAATTTCTTTTTAGAAAATATCTTGTGTGCGAGTTTACGGAAACGTAGACCTTGCTCTGATACGACAGTGTAACGCTCTGAGTTTTAAGCACATGAGACACTGCTAAATATATTCTATTCGTTTGGAAAAGAGCAGAAATTCAATAAATAAATGAATAAATGCGGAACATAATTTTTCTAAAAATATCATTTCATAAAAACCAATAATCCATTAATATCAATCTATTGTCAATATCAAATAAAAGTAGTCTAAACTTGAAATAAATAATTACGAAGTCTTTAACTATTTAAACTAGCAATAACATCATTTAACATTTAAGTAAATTTTTCTTTTTTTTTTTTTCAATTGCCATTATTGGTCGAGTCACTACCAACTCTAGTGCCTAAAATATTTTTAAATAAAGGATTAGTGTTTCAAAGAAACACCCAATAGATTCCGCACACTAAAAAATTGTAATACATATTATGAAGTTAATCACTTGTAACAATGTAATTAAATTTGTGGGCTTTCAAGTTTAAACACGCTATGTCTATGTCCGTAGGAGCGCCAATAAGGCAAGCTAAGTCTGTGTTCTCCTGCTTAAGGTGAGCTACAATTATACACATAAAAGTACATACAAAATCCATGAAGCACATATTACACATGCATCTAAACATAACATGTAATTACATCAAATCATTCATAATTAGTGAGCACATTCTTTTGAAAATAACTTATAAAGAAATCTACCTTAACCGTTCCTTTTTCGAGTTTGAGCTAAAACGACAATTAACGTCAATCAACCACGTCCTCATCTAAACAAAATAAATAAAACATAAAGTTAGAAATTTTTCGTAATAAATAAAAGTTAAACTAAATAATAGTATAGAATTAAATCTTGAGCTTTGAAATGTAGGTTAAAATATGGTTAATTTTACAAATCATCTATAACCTTTAAGTTAAAAATCCGCCAGGTCTCCAACCTTTTTTCGACCTCCTAGTTCCCAACCATTTATAAATTCGCACGATAGGTCCTTTTTGACAGATTCCGTCAATATTGCAATTAACTTTTTAATAAAATTACCGTTATACCCCTTAACTTTTTTATTTAAAAATATTAAAAATAATAAAAATTTTAAAAAATGGAAAACACCCACCCCCACCCCACCCCACCCAAGAGCGGTCATTTCCAGCGGTCAAAAATGGGGGATTTGCCCCCTTATTTTGCTGTCTAATGCTTCCATTTCCAGTAGCAAATTGGGGGGAGGGGTTCACTTCTCCATAAATGCTCACAGAAACAGTAGCAAAATGCTGCTGTTTTCGGCGGGGGATTCACCCCTCATTTTTGCTGCCGTTTTTGGAGGGATGATCCCCCCCTTCCCAATTTGCTACTGGAAACAGCAGAAAAATGCTACAAGAAATGGCAGCAGAAGCTGCCATTTTTTGGAGAGTTGAATCCCCCATTTGCTGTAGGAAACAGGCCCTTCATGCTATCATTTCCGGCGGCAATTCTTGGGTGGGGAGGGTGGGGTGGCGTAGGGGTGGTGTGGGTTTTTTCCTTTTTCTTTTTTAAAATTTTTTTGTTATTTTTAAATTTTTTGTTTTTAAATTAAAAAGTTATGTTTATAACAGTAATTTTATTGAAAAGTTAATCGCAATTTTGAAGGAATTAGTAAAAAAGACTTATCGTGCGAATTTATAAAAGATTGGCAACCCAAGAGGTTGAAAAAAAGGTCAGAGAGCCAGCTGATTCTTAACTCAAAGGTTGGAGATGATTTGTGAAATTAACACTTAAAATAACTAAACTATGAAAATTTTGGCTTAACATATAAATTTGTAAAATTTTAGGGACTGAACTTGATAAAACTGAAACTTAGTGACGAACTAAGACTCTTTTAAAAATCTAGTGGCTAAAACGAGTTAAATAACAGTTTCAGGGACTGAAATCAACTAAGAAAAATTTTATGGGCCTGATTTAAAACAACCCGAAAGCGCAAGGACCAACTAGGAGCTTGGAATTTAGTCGAGGACTGAAACGTCTATGTTTCAAACATGGGGACCTGAGGTGGAAATGGGACCTAAATTAAAACTCCAATTCATATCAAATCCGTAGTTTGGGGCAATTTATGGAGAGGAACGAAGGGAGCTGGATGTGAGCTCTGCTATGAGGGCGATTGAAAGAGCGGGGTTCAATCGAAGTTAGTAGTTCCACTATCATCTTTGACAGTATTAAAGGCAGTCAACTTGGGGCAAAATAAGAGTTATGTCCTTACTAATAATAAAATAGGGGTGGAAGTATGTTTAGTCTCTATTTAGAATAATTGTGTAAATAAAAAAGCCCATAATAATTAATTAGGGATGAAAGTATGTTTGGCCTCCATTACTGATATTTTGGGCCAATGAAAAGGCCCCTAATAATTAAATAGGGGTGAAAGTAAATTCCGCTTCTAGTAGCATTAGTTTGCATAGATAATTAAATGGCCTATAGTTATTGTCCAAAATTTAACACCGAATAATGACTTTTTTTTAACACATGTAACAATAATTTAACCTAATCGTAATAATCGCTTAACACATTTCATTCTAGCCGAAATTTCATCTTCACATTCACGAATCCACCAGAGCCTTCCCACAGAGAAAACCACTGTGGAGAAGCTGTAGAAGGAGGTAAGTCTTCGTGGATAAACTTCTCCCTCTATGAATGCATGTTCTATTTGTTCCTTTCATCTGCATCCATAGTCTTGTAAACATTGATGGGTTAATTCATTTTATCTGAATTGCAATAATGGTCTCCTTGATTTTGATTAAGGGTTTTGTTATTATTTGTTATACTAATTTTGTTTAAATTGATTCTTTATTGATATTACCAATTTTGTTTAAATTGATTATTAGAGATGTAAATATATTCAATGAATTTAGTTTACTCCCTCCTTGAATGAATTACTATTTAATACAAATTGGAAATCAATAGTGTATTTTATAGACTGCATCCAATTGCATTATCCATACATACACAAGAAATTCATCGATCAATCATTATAAGCTATAATTATGATGCCAAAGTAAATTGTAATTCCAGTATAATAGATGTAATACAATACAAAAACATTAATTAGGATTTTGTAATTAATTAAGATGCATTAATAGAAGTCAAGTGTTTCTGTCCTTTGTTGATTCCATCACAGAGACTCATTTGATCAGCTAATGATGGCGATGATGTTTCTAAAATGTCTCCAGATTCATTGCTAGAGGAGAAAAATAGGGCCATAGAGGTAGACAATGTGTGAAATCCAGGGTAGATGGAGGTTGGGGTTTCTCAAGAATAAATGGGTGATAACTGATTATGGAAGAAACATACCTAATCAGAGGGAAATATCTATGGCACTTAATATCAAAGGCCTTGAGGTGGGAAAATCTTCATTTCTCTTTTAGTAGAATTGTTTGTATATCCTAGCAATGTCCAATGTGCTAATCTTCAACTCTTTTGTATTGGTTACAATGTCATCATGTTTTCTTTAGTTCTAGGAATAGCTTGTTTCTCTTACTTATTTAATATTTCTATTAGTAATGTTGTTTAGGCTACAAAGTTATATGATGTGAAATCTCGCCAAGGAATTATATGCTAGTAGGGGAATGCAACAAAAATACAACACGTTCCACTGATTTGATCAAGGTGAACTTCTCTTAATTTATTTATTTATTTTAGTGCATGTGTATTAATTATTATAGAACTTAAGATCAAATGTATGACTGTGGTGGGTGAATGATTTTTCTTCTTAGTTAATTGGTGAAGAGTTAAGGGAGAAAAACTTATTCTTTCAAGAGGCTTGGTTCGTCAATTAGAAGTTATATTATTTTCATTTTCATGGTAATTCGTTTTCTTCTTTTCAATGGGAAAGTACTATGGGATGAAGAATACGAGAGACAAGAAATACTTGATAAGTAACAATCTTTGTATTTGTGGTAGATGTCATATCCTCATAGAGTGTTTACAAGATGTTCAATGATCTAGACTTCATATTTACTTCAATATGACTTGGGAGTTCTAGGACATCCCTTGTGGACAAGCAGAATTAAACCCAACTAGGTTTTGCCTTGTCATTAGATGTATGTAATTATTGTTATCATTTTATGGGCACGTCTAATTGTCTATCAACTCGTGCTGATTGTCGTTGTACTTTCGAATATTAGTCAATCAAACGATATTCTATTCCAGTTTCAATGTTTGATCATGTACAATCTACTTCAAATGTTATAATTTTATTTTTGATATTAATATATTGTCCCAATTTATTTAAAACAATTTTATTTTATAAAATAATGAACATATATAAAATAAAATAATTACGTGTGGGAACATAATTAAATTAAATATTTTATTAAATTTTGAGCGAATTAGGGGGCATGGATGTCTCTATAACTAATACTAATTTAATATTTAATTAATATTATGTGCATTAATAAGTGCCGGTATTTGTTTAAATTTATTTGGGACATTTAAATATCCAATTTTTTTTTATAAAACCCAACTGATTTTCTTAGAAAACCAAAAGAAGTGATCTGGCGTGTACACCTAAGTAAGAGCAGCCCATGTGTAGATCTACATGTTTCCCCCAAAATTTTCTACGGGCCCACTTGAAAAATCAAAATGAAAATTACCCACCCCATTTTTTTCCTGATTTCGTCAAACCAACCCCACCGCCAAATCACTCTCTCTCTCTCTCTCTCTCTAACCAAGCAGTCACCCTCCTCCGATCTGCAGAATCGCCAGCGGCTTTGAAGCCACGCAAAACCAGCCCCTGACAACCCCATCATCCCCGTTTCTTTTCCGAACAATCCAACCTCACTACTCCCCTCCATTGCAAACAGGAGCAGCACCACCATTCCATCATCGGTGGAATAATCACACACTGGCGACCCCCAACAGCTGAACCCTCTCCAATTCGAACCGACCCCCAATTCTAGCCAAACCAGCTCGGTTGTTCCGTCAACTTCATAGCATCAGCCGCCATCTTTGAAGTTGTCCTCCTCCATGGTTGCTTCTTGATGTTATGGAGTCGAACCTGCTGTTCATATTGGGCATTTTACCAATTTCTTCGTACTACAAAGAATTTGCTTAACAACAACATACCTAATTCCTATAACGCCCGAACTTACAGAATTAAAAATCGATAAGTAAAATAAAGAGCATATATATTAAAGATTTACAGAGAGGATGAGGGGGAGAGGGAGAGAGAATGTTTTTTAAGAAAAAGCAAACAAGAATGGGGAATTCTTTTGGGCGCTCTGCATGAGGGGAAAGGTTGGTATCTACAGCAAGAGATGAAGATTATATAGAGGCCAAAATGATGTTGGATTGCAATCCATGCGTTGAAAAATACTTTACTTTTGGTGGATTAAACATTTCAGCTCTCCTCTTCATTTTGCCGCTGCTAAAGGCCACGATGAGATTTTCTCCATCATCTTATCATCTCCTTGAATATCCGGTCAATTTCTTTTCGTATCATTAGGTAATTGGATTTTTGGGTATGGCTGTGCTCTTGATTTGTTAATGTTTGAGATTTTAGATTGTGGCATTGTTACTGGAAAATGGAGTTGACGTGAATTCAAGAAATTATTGTGGGCAAATTCTAAATTTTAAGTTTTAACTATTCCGCTTCTCCCTTCTTTATTATTTTTTTTTTCTGGTGGAATTATGTTTTCTTTTTTGAGGGAGAACTGGGATTCACAAATAATTTAGGAGATATATTCTCTATAATTGTAATGGGAGATCAGGACAATTGTGATCTTTGTCATACAATTTCCACCATGAATCGTTTGCTTTCTTGCAAGAAAGGATCGGTTGTTGGATCATTGTAATTCAAATGTTGAGATGCTTCTGAAATTGTTTTCTACAGACGGCGTTGATGTAAGCTTGTCGGCACGGCCACTGGGAAATTGTTCAAACTCTTCTCTTTAGATGCAATGTAATTTTTTTTTTTAAAGTAGATCATTTACATTAATTCTGCCTTTCTCTTACACCCATTTCTTTATTGTATTGGAAATATGAACCTTTCCTCTAGCTTTATCTGCTCAGTTACAACAAAAGATGTGGAATTTTGAATTATCTATATCGGATATCTAATTTCAGAAGTGTGGTTTACAGCTTAATTGATTCAAGGTTCTTTTGTTGAGTTAACTAATATTTGATACTTGTTCGGACAAGCAACGGGGGCAATAAGTCGGCAGGGGTTGGTTTTTGGTGGCTCCGTCGCCGGCAGTTTCACAGTCGCCGGCGATTCTGCACATGAAAATTGGGGTGGGTAATTTTCATTTTGATTTTTTAGGTAGGCCTATATGAAAATTTAGGGGAAAATATGTAGATCTACACATGGGCTGCTCTTGTTGGGTGTACACGCCAAATCACCTCTTTTGGTTTTCTAAGAAAATCATTTAGGTTTTATAAAAAAATTGTTTAAATATGTGCCTCTACTGGAATAAGTTGCCTACATGGCATATATATTAATATGGATCGTTTTTTGTGTCCAATACGCCCATATTTATTATTAAGGGGCGTCATTTATAGAGGCATTTACTAATCCACCTCTCATACTCGTAAGAGCATTCTAGCTCCCCGATTTATATGAATTGGGGCACTTATAAATGTCTTTAGTGCTCTTATAATTAGTAAGCTTGGGAAATCAACAGCGTCGAGTGATGGGTTTGCGAGAGAGGCATTGTGGTTCAATGGGGTTTTTGGTTCGAGAGTCGACACAACCAAAATGGGGTTCAAGCACGGGCGATACAATAGAAATTTTGGCAAAAATTTGGCCAAGGTAAGGTCAGTGAGCAATGGGTTTTTTGTAGCTGGTTTCCTTTGGTGGGAAATTTAGCACATGGCCATTGAAGGTGGTGGCAGTGCGTAGCCGACGGTGGTGGTGGTGCTCGGTTGTGCTGCTGGTTTCCTTTGGTAAGTTTGGATTGTTCAGGATCGAACAAGACAATGAGAGAAATTTTCCTCACAATTATATCAAACTCACAATATTCTTGAATAAATGTTTACAATAAAATAAAAAGGTTTATATAGTATAACGAATGCCTAGGTTGTCTTCAGAAACAAGAAAATACCAAAAAGAAAAAAAGAAAATTAAAAATAAAGTAAAAAATCACGTAAAGCTTCCGGTGCAGCATGAATTCTGACTATTCTGAACTCAACCGCATGAGGTCACATAAGGTTGCACTTCTGGCCACATAAGCCACATATGGTCGCACATTGAAGCTCAGAATTGAAATTCATAAAATCCGTTGGACTCCTAAATCGACGAGCCTTCGAAGGATATATTATAGTTCCAAGTAAATTATTTTAATCACATCGGTTTGGCCCAAAATTTGATGACATCATTTTGTACTTTCAAATGACTTCTTTGCAAAAATCATGCCATTAACTTCATCTTTCCATGGACATTTATAGGCCTCTAATGTTTTTCTTTGACATGGCTCATAGTTTGGATGGTCATTATTTTAGACCTCGTATCTTAGATCGCATCAATTTGTCTAGGGTGTGTTTGGAATATATTATTTTTTAGAGTTAATTAGGGAAATCAGATCATTTCTTTGTCTAATTGGAACAATCCGCGACCCATCGCCATTTTTTGACAAATCAGTTGTTAAACCAACGCCCTCACACCCCTAACATTCATCCCTCTCTCTCTCTCTCTCTTCTCGCGTCTCTCTCCGGTGACCTCTCCTCTCCCTTCAGCAATCCTTATTCAATGATTTCTCTCCTGCAATCCTTATCATTTGTATTCTCTCTTCGATGAAAGAAAAACTAATTGATGTGCAATTTAATTGAAAATTTATTTTAGGATTCCAAAATTTGCCATGAATAGACGTGATTCCGAATTCCGATTACACAATATGTATTTCTTTAGTTTGGAATTTTGATTTTTGATACATATTTCTCTAGATTCTAAGCCATGATAACTGGTTTTTTCAATAATTTTTTTGCTTCAGTTTGTAGTGGTGGTTTTCATTGGATTTGATTCTGGCACTTGCGGCAGATCTGAGAAATCGACAGATGTAATTGTGTTGAATCGTGGCGGATATGTGTGGTGATTGTGATGTTTTGTGATGGTGGTTCTGACAAGTTGTAGTATTTTTGCTAATTGTGGTGGTGTTGTTGTGACAAGCGACGGTGGTAGTGGGTGGTTGGTAGTATAGTGTGGTTGTTGTGATGTTTTGTTGTAGTTGTTCTGGTGAGTTGTTTGTGTTGTTGTGACTTAGCATTTTGGTGAGTTGTATTTGTTGTGTTTTTGTATTTTAGTGAGTTGTGTTTGATTTGACGAGTTGTTTTGTTATGACTCGGTGTTTTGGAGTTGTGTTTTGATTTGACTCGGTGTTTTGGCGAGTTGTTTTTGTTGTGACTCAGTGTTTTGGCGAGTTGTTTTTGTTGTGACTCAGAGTTTTGGCTAGTTGTTTTGATGTGACTTGGTGTTTTAACGACTTGTAATTGTTGTGTTGGAATATTGTGATATCACAATGTAAAAACACTTAAAACACCTGATTTTTTCAAAAAAAACTTAAAGTACCTTAATTTTAAAAATTGTGTAAAAAATATTTGTATTTTTCAAGACACCCCTATTTTTTTATGGAAAATTACTTAAGTTAAATTGGGCTCAAAAGACTTGGACTAAATTTGGGTTTAAAACTAGATTTTTGTGAGCTCCAAAAGAATTCTTGTAAAGTGACTTAAAATGGCCCAACTTAAAAATGGATTCTAAATGGATAATAGGGCTCAATACAAAAAAACTTAGACTTAAAAATGAATTTGGGAAAATTAGACAGTATACTTCTTTTTGATAAAATATTATAAAAATACGTTGAAATGATTTCCCTACGTAAAATCATAAAATATAGCGGTAATTGCAATGGCCCAATTGCCATGGGCCCAACATTGCCGTCGAAAAGTTTTTTTTTTTAGTTTTTTTTGTTGGGGGGCGGGGGGTGGGGGGGAGTAGTTTAAATTTTTTAAGATTTTTTTTGATTAAATGTGAGTTTCTCGACGTGAATTTTTATAATTAACTTTAAGTCACGTATGCAGCAAATGTCAAATAATCATTATCTGACATTTTAACACAAAAAGTTATACGTCGCGCGATTTTCTTGTAAATTTATTATTTTATCCTATATGTGACTTTTTAATTGAAAAAGTTAAATGAAATGTAACTTTTTACAACTGACTCTAAGTCACATATATAATAATGCTAAATAATTATTTTGCGGCTTTTTATATGTAGTAAAGAATATTGACATTGCATTCAATAAACTCTCTAACATAAGAATGAGTACATTGTATATTTAATAAATTATTATTAGGTATTTCAAAATGAAAAATAGAGAGAAGTTCAGTGACTAGCTAAATTTATGCATGACATTATCATGATGACATTTTCTATAATGATCTCAAGCATTTAATATGTCAAATAAACTTTTTTTTGCCAATTATCTCACATTATCCCATGACTATCACTATATATTGGAGATGTTTTGAGTCACATATGTATTAAATGGTAAATAATCATTTCGTGAATTTTTTAAAACATGTTACACAACACGCGATTTTTGTGTAAATCTATGATTTAATTGTGTGAGACTTTTTAATTGAAAACGTTACATGGGACGTAACATTTTACAAGTGACTCAAGCTCACGTATGTCTAAATGCTAAATAATTATTTTGCGGCTTTTTAAAACAAAAAGTTACACACACATGATTTTTTTTGTAAATCTAAAATTTTAATCTGTATGCAACATTTTAATTTTTGTATATAACTTTTTAACTCTAACATGTGACTTTTTATACGTGATTTTTTTTTGAAGATTACCCATATACGATTTTAAATGTAACGCTTTAATTTGTATACGTGACTTTTTATTAATTAAGTAGTAGCACATATATGATTTTAAAATTTCAATAATATGATTTTTAAACTTTGACATTTGACTTTTTTTTTGTATGTGATTTTTTTATTTTATACGTTTCCTATTTCATGTGCGACTTTTTTGTTGCTCTATGTAATTTCATCGACTATTTAATTTGCGTTTTTATTTTTTTATCTTTTTCTATCTCACGTGACTTTTGTAAAGGGGAAAGTAAGGTTGTACACAAAAATACATCGAAAACATTGACAACGGAAAAAAAAAAAATTCCGCTACTAGTAGGGGACCAGTTACAAGACTGTGTACAAAGGGTAGTTTTAGGTCCCAAAAGGAAAATATCGCGATAAAAAGCTGGAACCAAAATATCGCGATAAAATGAAAACTCCCAACTTTGAAAATTTTGTCTTTCAAAGAAGAAGAACTAGTAGCGGAATTGGTAGGTAGGGTTCTTGCTCGACATGAAAATTTTGGGTTTTTGAATCTGGGCAAAATCCGGCCGAAAAGTTGATCGATTCCGTGAAGTAGTTATAAAAGCGATACGCCCATGGATGATGGTGAAGAAATTGCTCCGTGTTGGAATGGAGGAGAACCGGGAACTCCCTTCTTCGACGATTCTAACGAGTTCGACATCGATATCTTGGCTGGCAATGTGGAAGACAAAGATGGAGGGCCTGATTCTCCTTTTGAAGCAGGTTAGTTTCGTGCGAAATTGTTGCCTGTGGATTGGTGTCTGTAATTTTTTTAATTTGTATACGAATGAGTACTAAAATGGCATATGAAATCAGTGTCCATGTAGAAGAAAAATGGAACGTCATGAACTTTGGCGATTTTAAAATAAGCTGAAGAAAACTAGACCCGTGAAGCTCCATTTTTCATGAAATTTTGGTAAAATTTGTTGAACGAATTGAAGAAGACAGAACTTAGGCCATGTTTATAAGAAGAAGATCAGAGACTCTGTTCAGAAGGAAGCATATTTGCCTGGCTTCATAGACGTACAATTAATATGCCTTGACTTAGTAGTTTGGTAGAATAGAGCCCTGCAATTTTGCTTGGGCAGCAGAAATTTACCTGTTTAAGATTTTGATTTGGCCCTAGTGCATAATACAAAGGCTAGTTTCAAATGCTTGCCCCAATTATTCACTGGTTTTGGGTATTTGATATTTTGATGAGAATCAAGAACCTTTAGTAAGTTGGAGATGGAGAAGAAATGAGAAGAAATGAGAAGAAACCAATTTGTTTGTACCTTATTATAATTTTTAATAAAATTCTTTTAATACCTAAAGTTGACAAAATATATGACTTTTATGGTTTATCTTTTGGGTACAGCAGACTCTTGCATATGTTTTCCTGTTCTGACAGTCTATTGAATCCGTATCTTAGATGCATATATTATGTTAGCAATTTGCTCCTAATGATCATTTGGATCCTCTGGGGAATTCTTGGTAAAAGTTCGTCTAGTTATGTATCTCTATTTCTAGGCTAACAGAATTGAAATACTAATTTCTGTGATGTTGCACAAATAAAATAATGGAAGTATTAATTTATCTTTGAAGATGAATTCTGGGAGAAGAAAGCTTAATATATGATTACCTCAAAATACAATTTTGGTTTAGAAAGATTAAAATAAATAATTACATTCAAGGCATTTTATAAAGGGCAATCAGAAACAACGACTAAGAATAATAATATTAACAATAACGACAATAATACCAATGATCATAATGATTATATAGAAGAGATTCAAATTTGGATAGAATAATGATAATAATTAGTATGAGAATTGAGAAAGAGAACAAATAGTAATAAAAGGTGTGACATGTGTTGAACATAAAACTCAATTGCAGAATTTGCAACATATCCATTACTGAAGGGATATCTCTAAAAAATTTATTGTTTAACATTTAGTAAAAAAACAGTTACGGAAAATATTAGTGTGGAAGGCATGAAATAAAGAAAGTCACACATTCTAAGTAGAGAAGACCAGGAAAAAAAATAAAAAATAACAGATGGGAGAAATAATTTCATTGTTAAGAATTATTTGAAGTCTATTATGTAAAATTTGTTTTTCGATAATATCGATAATTTGTTTTTCAAGTCGTCTTGGGCAAAATATGCAAAGCATTGGTGATTGTCATTTCGATTGCAAAGTAACAAGTTGTCAATGGGGCAGGCCTATTACACTCCAGACTGGTTTGCCTTGTATGTCGTTAACATCCAGCAGGCGAATGTGGCAGATACACCAAGGCTGGATTTGCCAGAGGGTAGCATGTAGATTGATTCCCCTTAAATGTGATTGTGTAGATTGATTCCCCTAGTGTGATTGTGTTGTGTAAGCGTCTAATTTCTACACCTAATGGATGTGTCATTTCGTTCTGTAAGCGTCTAATTTCCTCTAGCATGTAGATTGATTCCTCTTATTTGCAATTGTATCATTTTATTGTGTTTTCCCTCTTTGTATGTTGGACGTGATGGTTTTTATGGCTTTCTTGGTGTGTGAATGTTTCAAGTCGTCATAGTTCAACATGTTCCATCGTTTGGCTATCAAAACATGTACACTCAAATGATAAAGTTTAAGTACTTATGTAGAGATATAATCAACTTAGGGCGTACCCTGAGATTTTTTTTGGAGCTTGGGGTGCAATGTACCGGGCTATCAAACATGAAGGACCGAACACAATACGAGAGCTAGAAAGAATTCACAGTGGTGCGGCCGCAGCACTTGATCTATGTGGCCGCACCACAACTGAATCTTCATTTTGTGTTTTTCCACGGCTTGATTACACCACATCTATTATTCTGCTCTAAGTGTTCTCTGTTTATTGCATGCTATATAAGGCTTTGTTTTTTCTCTCATTATGTTTCATTCAGATCGGAAGAGCTTCAACCCTATATAAAGATTTGAGAAGCCGTAGATTCTACATTTCAATTTCATGCCAAACAATAACACACCTAGATTAAATATTACAAGCCGGTGGTTAAAACGTACCATTACATATTAAAGAGAGTTTGATGCCTAATCTAACCATGCCGGAAAATCATAGTAGCCACCAACATTGTGCTAACTTGACAATTACAGCAACCATAACAACATTGTCACAAAAGGGGTGATTCTAATAGTTTACATGCATGATATAAGCTATCATACTTGACACCAATCTATCATCAACTCCAATTAGTCCCTACTTGGGTAGACAGTGATCGAAATCTTGACGTTCCTGGACTCGGCAGTCCTTCCACCCCTCTCCAATAGGTGAGACAAGTCATCATCATCATTCACCCTGCCACCTTGCTCCTCCGCATTAGTAGCTTCAACATTCCTGTTACGTAACTTGCACATATTTTTCTCTACTAAGTCATCATATCACTCAAAGAAATCACACTCAGTGGTGCAACGAAAGAAAAGTCACCCCCTGTTTTTCCCATTCTTCAATACTTCCGAAAACATCACATGTCCATTTCCACAATCACATACACATAAGTAGGGACAATCCCACATAAAATGGTCGGGACTTCGACAACTATGACACACTCCATAATTGGTTACCAACTTGACAACGTTGTACACAAACATCCCTAAGAGAATATGCAGACCACATATCACCACACATTACCTTACTAACTATATACAAGATACAAAAATCATCTAGAAATAAAGAACATACTTAAATATCAAAATGAATATTAAAATGACTTTATGTTCATATCAAATCCTCCCAGGCATACCCCATGGCAGTGAAGTTTATCTACTCAACTTTGTTTTCCTTTGCCTTTGGTCATAGACAGAAATATCTTTTTACTGTGAAAAGAGGCTGAAAAGGCCTTTACATTATGGTTTAAAATGAATATTATGGTTTAAAGTGAATATTAAAATGACATTATGGTTTAAACTTCTCTAACTTTACATTGATCCGGTGTTGTTTTGAGAAAAGTATTCAAAATAAATACCTTAGTTGGTTAAGTTTATTGCCTCAAACTATTTATCTAAACTGATGTAAAATGTTCTTCCAACAAAATAGCTACAAAAAACATAAAACAAATCATAATCCCAATTATAATATAATACAAATAATTACAATAGCCAGTTAGAGTCACTGGTGCTTCCATTATACCCGGATGTTAATACTAATATATCCATTCACTAATTTCATTGCCCAGATGTTAATATTAATTTCACTGCAAATAGTTAAGTTCCACAATACTAATTTCACTAATTTCAATTAGTTCCACAAAATCTTCACTACTTTCCACATTACTCCAATATCCTTTCAATATTAATTTCCCTTAGTTCCACAATACTAGTATATCCCTTCCATATTAATTTCACTATCCTCACTTAGTTCCACAAAAAATTATACTCATATGCCAAGCAAAACTTCAGTTTCATTTCCTTCCATATTAATTTCACTGCAAATATTTAAATTCTTCATGTGCCTTCCATCCCTGTTAATTCACTGCAATAATTTCTAACCATGCATAGCAAATCAAAAAAGACCCATAACCGAGATTAATGCAGATTGTATATACCATTGCCCAGAAATAACAAGCTGAGTTCGAAATCGCCCGTTCTTCTTTGACCTCTCCTCCACGCCCGAGTTCGAAATTCGCAATGTGCACGCGTTCCTCTTTGTTGCTTGATCTGAAAGCTGCCACGAACGATTGATCTCCTTCTCGAATCCAATCTTTGACCAATTTTCAGATCCCCGCTTTGCAGATCCCCTTTTCACTTTGCTTTGTCTTCGATTTTTGATTCAAGATCTGCCTCCACTCTTTGACCGAGAAATCAGCATTTTCCTCATTAAGGGCAATTAGGTCATTTCGTCATTTTTTGTACACGATCTTGTAAACCCCTCAGGTACTAATATCATTTTCGGGAAAAATGCAGCTACATTGATTGATTTGCCACGTCACTTCTTGTTTGTTCCTCATCCTGTCTTTTTTCTTTTCCATTTTCATTCATTCACGTGTTCTATTATTATAATTATTTTTAACAGGTTAATTATTTTTTATTTTGTCGCACTTGTTTCTTATGACTTATTGATTAAATATTACTATAAATGTAACTTTTTGATTTTTGTTTGTGACTTTTTAGTTTATCGTGACCTTTTAAATTAAGTAACAATATAAATGTGACTTTTCAATTTAAGTGTGTGAGTTTTTAATTTGTGAATTTTTAACTAATTGATCATTGTAACTTTTTATTAAATAGTAAAATAATTGTGACTTATCAATATCTGTATTTGACTTTTTGATTGAAAATATTACATAACATGTGATTTTTATGTAAATATTGCATTTTAGTTTCTTTGTGACTTTTTAATTGAAAAAGTTACATGTAATGTGACTTTTTCAACTGATCATAAGTTACATATGAAGTAAGTGTGAAATAATTATTATGCTACTTTAAGTTACATGGCACGTGATTTTTATATCAATATAGAATTTTAATTTGTGTGCTACTTTTTAATGAAAAAGTTACATAAAATGTGACTTTTTAAAACCAACTCTAAGTCACGTATGGTGTAAATGTCAAATAATCATTATGTAAATTTTTAAAACAAATAGTTACACGACACAAGATTTGTCCGTAAATCTATGATTTCAGTCTATATGTGTGACTTTTTAATTGAAAATGTCACATGGAACGGGACTTTTTACAACTGAGTTTAAGTCATGTATGTAGTAAATGTCAAACAATCATTATTAGACTTTTTAAAACAAAACTTTACCCCCCGCCCGATATATGTGTAGATTTATGTTTTTAATCTAGATTAAACTTTTTAATTGAAAATTTTATATAGAACGTGACTTTTATAACCAACTCTAAGTCACTTTTGTTATAAATGCCAAATAATCATTATGTGATTTTTTAAAACAAAAAGTTACACGCCACTCAAATTTTTTGTGTAAATCTATAATTTTAATTTGCAAGTGACTTTTTAATTGAAGAAGTTACAAGGAACATGACTTTTTAAGTGTGTAGTAAATGTTAAATAATCATTATTCGATTTTATTTATGTCTTACTTAAAAAAATTGTGAAATTTTTCAATCATTAATTATTTTCTTAAAAAAAAAAGAATGCTAATAAAATGGGCCACATGGGTTGGGGTGATGAAGAAACAAAAGCGCCCAACAGTACTTTTGATAAGTACATATTATTTGGGCCGTAGTAATAAGCTACGCGAGCAGCCATTTACTTTAGAGCATACTAGTTATTTCACATATGTGTTGTATAAGATGATAATACCAAATATTATATTATTTTAGGTAAAAATTATTTTATTTCAATTATTTAATTAAAATCAGTTCGATGTTCTTGAACCGTTAACTTTTTCCAATTCGATGACCAGATTGATTTTCTAAATATTTGCGAATATTGGAATCAATCCAACGATGTAAGATGAAGACAGATATGGTTCAAGGTTCACATTTTTTGAATAATGATCTATTAAAATTTTAAATTTTTTGAAAACTCAAGGCCTATAAACTAAGGCGGTGTTATGAATCTTTCTCCAAGTAGCTTAATATAGGTATACGTCTCCAATTCTATTTACTAAATAACCAATGTGAGATTCCTTTCTAAACCCAAAGACATATTTTTTATGGCCCTAAAACTATCATATTTGATCATTATGTGTGTGTAATGAAAAACAATATAGGTGTTACTAATAATATGGTGTCTTTCATTAATGAAGATAAAAAATTGTCTTAAAAATCTAAGAAAAACACTGAGGAAAATTTGAGAATACTGGAACCAATTTGAAGGTATGAAGATAAAGACAAATATGGTTCATGGTTCAAATTAAACCTTTTTTCAATAATGATTTATTAAAATTTTGAACTTTTTATAAGTTTAAAGCTCATAAGCTAAGGCTCTACTATGGATAACCCTTCTCCGAGTAACTTAATATAGGCAGACATTCTTAATTATTTTCACTAAATAATCAATGTGAGATTCTCTTTCTATGTCCAAAGCCGTAACAGTAAAGATGATTAAACTATATAATTAAATGTTATTTTTCCCCACGGTTTTAGGTAAAAATTAATTTATTTTAATTATTTAATTAAAATCAGCCTGATGACCTTGAACCAACTTCTTCAGTTCGATGACCGGCTTGATGTTCTGAACATTTGCGAATACTGGAATCAATCTGAAAAACAATCTAACAGTGTGAGATAAATACGGATAAAGTTCACAATAAACTTTTTCTCAATAATAATTTATTAAAATTTTAAACTTTTTGAAAACTTAAGGCCCATAAACTAAGGCTCTATTATGCATAATTTTTTTAAATTACTTAATATAGGCATAAATCCTCAATTCTATTTACTAAATAATCAATGTGGGATTCACTTTGTATGCCCAAAGTCATATTTTCAATGGCTCTTTAAAAAAGAATAAAATTTCAACCCTTTTTTAAATGGTAAATATCAAAATATTATAAAATCCAATGTTCTTTCTTTCACATTATTTTTGGTAAAAATTAATTTATTTCAATCATTTAATTAAAATCAGTTCAATGATCTTGAACCGCTAGCTTTTCTGGTTCAATAACCGGATCGGTTTTCTAAACATTTATGCCTACTGGAATCAATCTAGAAAATAATATGACGGTGTAAGATAAAGACGGATACGGTTCACTGGTTCACAATAAAATTTTTTTTTCAATAATAATCCATTAAAATTTTGAACTTTTTGGAAACTCAAAGCCCATAAATTAATCCTCTGTTATGAATCATTCTCTAAGTAGCTTGATATAGGTATACATCCTCAATTTATTCCACTAAATAACCAATGTAGGATTCTCTTTCTAAGCTCAAAGTCATATTTTCGATGGCTTCTAAAAAAGGAATAGAATTTCAACATTATTTGAAGTAAAAATTAATTTTGTTTTCAATTATTTAATTAAAATCAGTCCAATGACCTTGAACTCTTAGCATTTCTAATTCGATGACAAGTCCAATTTTCTAAACATTGCCGAATATTGGAACCAATCTAGAAGCTATCTGGCGGGGTGAGATAAATTAAAACCAAAAATTAAGAAAATAAATTGTTCAAGATAAAGAGTGGAAAGTTTGAGTGTAGAGTGAGAGACATTTGAAAAAGTTCTTAGATAGGATGAGTTATGTTAGAGGAATAAAGGAAAATGTGAATAAAGAAAGAGAGATGTTTTTGGATAAAATGGAATCTGATTTGGTAATTGGCATTAAAACTTAGAAAATATAGTGATAATAATAAGCTAAAACAAACATATCTATAAATAATATAAAAAGGGGAAATGAAAGATAAAAATGGAAATGAAAAATAAAAAGGAACCTATAAATTGGTGATACACTTAAAAGGTGAATAAAACTAAAAAGTAAAATGGAAATCAATGGCCAAGATTAGTAGATTAAACCAATGGCCAAAAGTAGTTGTTAAAAATGGTATAAAATATAAAATAAAATCATTGGAATGGATGGACACGATCTAGTGTAACGAAATCAATGGCCAAAGGTAGATGTTAAAAATCGTATAGATAATATATAAAACGGAAGCAATTAATTGCTTAGTGTATATAAATGAGAAAAAATAAATTAACTAAATAAGTAATAAAATCAAGGGATAAGATTGAATGATGAAATGAATGGCCAATACCTGATTTAGCAAGTGAAAATCAGAGGGAAAACAAAAATAATAATGACATTAGTATTATGTATATAAAGATTTTCCATATCGTGAGATGTTTGTGCGGCGTTTTTCATAAGTCCCCCATAAATTTGAATTTAGGCTAAAAAATTTTAGAGTCTAATTATTGACTTGGACTTGGACATAAAATAATGACGAAATTAAGTGGCACACTATATACTGAAAAATATTAGATTTACTAACCGAATAGTTTCAAGAATTGCATATTTGGGTATGAATATTGTAGTCATAAATATATCTATATAATTCCCATTTTTTAATATCAAATTTTATTTTTTATTAAATAATTCAATTTTTTATTAACAATATTTTATCTTTATTATTTAATATCATCCATTAGTGACTCATATTGTAATCTCCATTGAACCCCTTTTTTATTGCTTTTTCTTTTTAAATTCAAAATATCTTTTATAACTGACCTATAAATTTCTAAGACTCATTAATATGTCCTAATTACTTGATTTTGTAGTTAATACTGGATTATGTTTTTAATTACCTTATATTACCGCTGTAATTCTATACGAACTCTCGAGCTTTCAATCCTCTTACCCCTGTTCATTCTTTAACCTCAAATTTCTGCTCTATGTTGTTGTTTACAGAGGTCATTCTTCTGCACAATGGCTTTGGCACTTTGCAATTCTCTGAGTCGGTCGTCTAAAAAGAAGAGAGAGCATAGGTCTTCGAAGAAGAGTGGTGGGAAGTCTGACAGTGTTAATTTGGCTAAGATTTAGATCCTTGTGCCTGTTGGTGACAAGGTCAGTTGTCTGGTGGGAAGTCTGCTAGTGCTAATTTGCCTTGCTGCTGTCGTTTTCCATTCTCATGATAGTTTGTGATTTTGGGGTTTTTTGAATTATGTGTTTATTTATGTGATATTTCTCTATATTAACTACTAAAGCAGCTGAATTTTTGACGGGACCCACCCCAGTTCTCCCGCCTAACTCAGATGCTTTACTTTTCTTTCTTTTTTTATTTTATTTCTTATTTTTATTTTTTACTAATGAGTATTAATTTCGTTCGAGTTCGCGTACAGCTTGCACAAGAAGCTGAACTCCTTGGAAATGCAAACAAATAAAGAAAAATATATGAAAATTGGCCCTTATCTTCTCATGTACCCTTCGTTTCTTCAGCCACGAATTCCACCCTCTCTATCGTCTCCTTCTTTCGACGCGGTGTGCCATGAATTGAATGAACAGAGAGCAAAATTCCAGATTTTTGTAGCAGCTGGATGTTCCAATTCAGGTTGTAATTTCCTTTTTCTTTTTATTTTTTACAAAATATTCTTCTTTGACTTTGTGTTTTTTGGGGACGCTCTTGATGGGTAGAGTTAACAGTGGTTAGGAAGGGTTTTGAGACGGAAACTCAACAGACGTTGCTGCTGCTGTTTCGATTAAGGGAAAATAGTTTTTCCAAAATTTATATGAAATTTACAAAAATAAATTCCATAACTTTACTTCTCCAATTTTTAAGGTTGCACCTTCTTCTCTGTTAGCTTTCCAATAGCAAAAAAAGGTATATTCAGAGCTCACAAGCTTACCGCTAAGTTCATCGTTTCCATTATCCAGGTTGAGCCCCAAGGGAAACATTTGCGGCGGATGTAGGAGGCTGGCGCCTTCCAATGAGTTGCCAGCGTCAGCTCCGGCCAGACCAGCATAAGAAGGAAGGGACAGGATTTGCTCGAGTGTTTTATAATGGTTGTACCGTATTTAATTTAATTACCTTTTTGTTGCTTTTAATGCACGGGCCGTTGGAAATTTGCATTTTGAGTTTTTTTGGGATTTCTCAATAATTCACACGTTTCTCCTTTTCCTAGAGAGAGAAGATTCAAACTCATCAGTATTTTGGTGATCGAAGGACAGGTTTCTGATATCTTTCGATCTTTTTTCATTAGTATTTCTTTTGCATTTTGTTGCGCTTTTAAATGTGTGCATATGAATCATCTGAAATTTTTGTTGTTTGATAAATTGAAAATTGTAGGAATGGATATCAAAATTTGGAGAAAATAAAGAACTCCATTAAGTAGAGCAGGCAGCTAGAGGAGCTTATGAACAAGATGCCTAAATATGTAAGAGATATTTGACTTTGCACCTATAAACATCCGAACGAATGGGCTTTATGAAATTCAGTGTTTTTTTTTTTTTTAATTTGACTAATGAACTTTCTCCCTTTATTTATTTAGTAAACATAAAATGGGAAGGTAGCAATGTTAAAAGTATGTGTTGGAGTGAATTGAATTTGTAGATAAATGTGTTGGAGTGAATTGAATTTGTAGATATATGTGTTGGAGTGAATTGAATTTGTAGATATATCATATAAATATATCAATTATTGTGGCATGAGTAATGTTTGGCAGCAATAGCCAACGAACTGGATGGCTGAGGAATGAGTTTAGGAAAAAATAATTGTCAATTTAGTCTTAAAGTTCTAGCTTTCATATGCTTTCTCCCCTCTTTGGAAGTTAGGCATGATGCTTCCAATTTTAACTCTTCTCTATCATGTTCCAATTTTTTATTAACTCTTTCATTTCCATTCCCACTCCCTATGGATTATTTGAATTTTTGTAGTGGCAAGGTGCTATGATTGCCCGTTGAGTTTTTCTACTATGCCTTGATTATTAGCAAAAATAATTTGGTTAATGCAATAATGTGTTTGATTAGTGTATGTTAAAATTAATTGTTGTGATTCTTGAGGTGACACGTTGTGGTCTATTGTTTTTTCTCCTTATTCTTATTCTCTATTTTCTTTTTCTTTCTTTTTTTTGGGGAAGGGTTATGTTGGTTTATGTTCCATCCATAACAGCTTGCTAAATATTTTTTGCTATTAATTGTTGTTTAATTGACGTTAAACATTATTATTTAATCTATATCTATATTACCTACTAAAGTGGCTCAGTTTGGGCGTGCCCCACCTATAGTTTCCAAGTCAATGATTTCAGACTCTTATTATGGGTTCCAGACTCGAACTCCTGGGAATTTATTGTGTGGATGGGATTGAAAGCACTTGCCTTTAACTTCTCTAAACTTCTGTAGTCTGATATAGACAGTTAGCTGTGGGTTGATAAGAAATGATGACTACAGGAATGAAGAATGTATACTTTGCAAACTTATAATGAGAGAAAAAAAATCAGGAGTAGATTCTCTCTTGGTATGTTCATGATTTAAGCCCAAAGACTGCAATGCTCGGGATATTGTTTTTGAGAGGGGCTGAAAGCCTGAAACCACTGTTTTTTTAGCTGGTTTAGAGAAGATCATATCCATGTTGGGTCAACAAACTTATAAATTTATGTTTTCTCCAACTAATATTTATATTTTAGTGTGAGTGGGAATCAAGCTAATTTCTCTACTCAACTACCTTTGGAGCATCTGGATTTTAAATGTTGATTTGGTGACTTCGTATATTATAAATTATAATTGATCGACTTATAGGAGATTAATGACATTTTCAACTTTTAACTACCATTCTTACACACCTATAATTTAGACATTTAATCTAATGGGTTCCAGTTTCCAACTGTTTGGTTTTTACATCTATATACATCGAATAAAACCGGGAAAGAATGAAAATTCTATTGTTTGGTTTCTCTTTTATGTTTTATCACATGCATTTACTTATATCAAATGCTTAACTGCATTAAACTAGGCTGTTATTTTTTAGAATGCTTTCATGCATAGTGGCTATTCAATTTCTAGGGTGAGAATCTACCTCTCTTTCTCTCTTTATCAGACATGATTGTATACTTCTAATAGTGTTTTCAGTTTTGCTAAGTATAATTGGCATAATGATTATAAGCATAATTTCTCACCAAAATGGTAGCAAGGATTTTCCTTGATTAAGAATTGGTGATATTTTCCCAATCAAAGTTTTGAAGCAAACAGTGCTATTTTCCATGATTCTAACCAAATTGATTCCCTTAGGTAGTGCAAGGCTCCCCGTAAGCTGCTAATTTCTTCCGATCTCTTTAACAAAATAATAATTTCTTTGCCAAATGGATATAAGTATAATTTTTCTTGATAAAGAAAAACATTTATCTGTTTTGTGCTTTTGTATGATGGTGTCATGGAATTCATCCTGTCACAAGTAGTAGTATAAGTTGTCATTCTATATTTTGGTAATGGAGAGAACTCTTTCTTTATGACCAACAAATTGTTATAAGTGCATTTTTGTTTGGCCTATGGGCTATGATTTGTGATCAAACTTTTAAGTTTTTAAATTTTCATTTTGATCATTGAATTCTAAAAGTTTAGAAGAAAACAGTAGTTCCGAGTTTTGGCTTGAAGACTTGTGAAAACGGCTGGTGGATTTTGGGCCTCCGCCAAGGTCAATGAAGAGGATAAATCATGAGTTAGCCTTAGCCTTCACATTTTAAATTTAATTTTGGAAGTTTGTCTATATTGTATTGCTGCCCTATAAATCTTTTTAGCTTGATACATGACTAGATGGCCTGAAGCATATATATTTCTACTTTGATTGTGGATTGAACTACTGATTTTGGACATCATAAAGCTTAGTGTATGCATTTTGTCTTCAATGGCTATGCTAAAGTAGGACATACATCGGAATAAAGTTGTGAGGAGCTTACTGCAGATATGATTAAAATATTCTTTGTTAGATAAATAAGTTTTTTCAACATTTTCATGCTTGCTTAAATGGAGTATGAGTTTGTGTACACTGCTTTGGGTCGTGAAAATCGGTGTGAAACGCGAAGAAATCCACAAGAATTATATGATTTTTTTTTCAGTTTGTGGATATCTCTTTTGGATTTCTATTGCGTGCTCTTTTTGAAATTAAAATTCATTCATTTGATAAGATTTTATGATAACCTTACAAGGGACAAAAGAGAACTGAAGATAGCTTTAATATATTTCTATCCATTTTGATGGAAAAATTAAGCAAGTTGAGCAATTTGAGGTACATTCCTGCATTATCTATTTGTTAGTTCTGAAAAGTTATAGTCTATGTGAACTCCGTGGCAGCCTGTGACTAAGTTCAGAAACAATTGTTGAATTTTTCTAATGCTTACTCACTGTATTGTTTAGTTATAACAAATTGTCATATTTGTGGTACAAAAATGAGTAAATGAGATCAAACCTTAGTGGATGGGGAAAATCAAAGCTTTCACATTTTGTACATTCAATGAGACCAGTACCTCAGGTGAAGCTACTTTTTGCACAATCACAGCTTTCACATTTGTTTGTTCAGTTTTGGAAAGGAAGCTTTGTAGAAATTTAGGCAGCCTTTTTGATTGGCTATAAATTATATATACTTGATATTCAAGCTGCTTTTGCTTTGTCTAATAAGTTGAAGTCTAATTATTTTTGCTTGATGTTAATATTCTGGTGTGAATCATTGTATATTCTACCCACTTTCAGTTTCTGCAAGAACATTATGGAAAATTAGCTTTCAATGTCATGTATATTACATTTGTTGGATGACTGGTGATTGGCTTCCTTTGCTTACTTAACTATAGATTACATCTCTTTTTTTAGTTCTTAAGCAATTCAAAAATGGAAACATGGAAAATTTATATGAATAAGATCATAAATAGTTGCATAGTTGGTATTGACGTTATGTTGTTTGCATTATCATGTTCACTCCTTAAACGTTTATTTTTCTGCAGCAAAATAGAATGTGCTTAATTAATATAGTCCACATAATAATTTAAATTAACTTTTTAATTCAAGCACGGTCATTCTTTCACTTTTTAAAATTTATTAGAATTGCATGAATATCATGAGATGAGAGACAATTTTGAAAGGTGAAAGGAATGAAGAAAAGCAAAGAATGGCATCTGCTTTTGTTGTCTTCTGTTTTAAACTCTCAAGTTGAGTCTTCGCTTTTATACCCTCAAGCTGAGAGACCTCCGGTTAGAAAATTATATATATATACATATATATATATATATATATATATATAAGGTGAAAGAAATAAAAGCAGCTAAATTTATTTTTATTTTTTTGCAAACAAAAGAAGCTAGAATTGGTTTTCACAAGTTTATTTCTTTTGTATTGAATAAATTTTTATAAACATGTAGATTTTTCCAATGGAAATGAGAAATATTTTGTAAGAAAAAAAAAGATAAAAAATATTTTATTTAATATTGCCAGTCTATTGAAAGATTGTTAACTAAAAATTCTTGATTTAGAACATGAAGAATAATCGTGCTAATGTTAAGCGCATGACCACATGTTCGATTAAATAAAATTTAAAGTACAAAATTTCATATCCAATTTTTTAAAAAATATTAAATCTTACGATTTACATTTTAGTCTAAATCATTTTATTTAGTGAAACTAATTAATAGGTTAGTTCCAACACTATTTAGAAATTTTATACAAAAAAAAAAAGTTAAAATAAAATAAAAATTGCGAGTTAGAATGAATTAATAAAATGGAGTGTTATAGGATTTGGGGAAAATGGTATAATAGGTTTAAGTGGGGTTGGTAATATATGTAAGATTTGCACTCATTTTTGCACTGAATTGAAATCAATTGTTTAAGTTATGTTCAATTCTTCGTTAATGTTCTTAAATTTGTTTTCATCAATTGTCTAATTATTATAACTTTAATCAGTTGTTACTTTCCGTGCATCGCAAGGGTAATATATACTAGTTTTGGAGGTGGGTAGTCTCTTTGAACCATATGTGATTGCATTGATCTATCCCCCCTCCAATTTTCTGCGTGAATGTCTTTGGCAGTGGGGGCTTGGGTGGAATTTAATTTGGGATTTGCAATTATTTTCTTGATTTTCTTCAACAATGTGTTGCAATTACATTTCCGAATGTGTTGTATTCCTCTTTTTTTTTTTTTTTTAACTGTTATTGAATTGTTCTTTTTCCTTGTCATCAAACTTACAATTTTTTTTAGTGGGGCAGTGTTTGTTTTTCACATCTTTACCTTTTTTGTATGATTGTTTTTTGTTTTTTGTTTTAGTGGGCCAGTGTTTGTTTTTTGTTTTTTGCAACCATAAGCCTTTTTTCCCAAAGCTTATGGTAGTTTTTTTTTATATGGTTTTCATTTTACTAGTTACCTAGTTTTTGTGTGTGTTTGCGTGTTTTTTTTAACTAGAATTAATGCAAAGAATGTGAAAAAGAAAAAAAATTTGGCTTTTGATAATAATTATGAGAAAGTAGGTGAAATAGGCTTGAAGGTGATGACAGAAGCATAGAGACTACAAAGGACTGAGATGCAAACTCCATGCATTTCATCATTTGTGCACTCTACCTTCTGTGAACATGATCGCCAATGTGAGATCAAATGGAGATTTTGAGAACAAGTATTAAAATGGGAATACTACATCTGATGGCCTTTACTTGGGGGGGGGGGGGAATTAAGAAAAGTTATAATAAAGAGTGGCAAGGTACCATTACAAATTTACCAAACGATTTTAAATGATTTTTTCGCAAGTTGAATTAAGGAAACACAAGGTAAATTTTTTATAT
>CAVNYN010289473.1:7729-27831 GCA_963692815.1 Nyctanthes arbor-tristis | reverse complement strand
TCTTTATTTGGCATAAATTTAGCCGGTTCAACCTGTGTCGAAGCGGTTGCAAGTGTAGCCCTTTCGAGTGGCTTGAAATTTGCCATGGTACTTGTGAAGTTGTTAAATGAATTCGGATGTGGCTTTTGCGATTTTACCCCCCACGAAGGTCATAAGGTCGCAGACAAGGTCGAAGATTTTGCTTTTCCCCCTTTGTTTTGTTGTCAACAGATGGACGGTATAAGTATGTACATTGGTTCGGCGGTTGGCCGAGACTTATGAAATGCAAATCCTTTTGCGGTAAAAAAAAAAAAAAAATTCACAAACTCTTGATGTTTTGTAAATCAAGTGACGTGTGACAACATACGATTTTGCCTACTTAAAATTTCTGTATCCCTCTCCAAATAGCACAAATCATTAATTAACTAGTAATATAATTTCACCACCTTAGTAATTGGCATTGGCGGTGAGCGAGTCACCGGTTTCTTTTCCTTTTTGTTTTAATTTTTTGTATCTCTTTTTAAATTCCACAACTCATTTATTAACCACTAATATAGAGCTTGTTTGATGAGCTTTATTTGCTCTTTATTCTCTTAATTTATAATTTTACATACTACTGATTTGATATTTGATTTGACAATTGTTTAATTATAACTACGGCTTTGTTTAGTAACCATTTATAAATTGATGGATTTATAAATAGATTTAAATTTTAAATTTGTATAGATGTCGAGATTTGATTGTGTCATGTGGAGGTAATGATTAAAATGATGTAAGAGTTCAAGTCAAATCAAATATGTGGTTAAATGTGGTGTTGCCATGTGTCTAAAAGTTAAAATTTAAATTCGTTGATAAATTCGAAGTGTTTATAAATGGTTATCAAACATAGTGCATATATTTCACACCTTTTTACATTCTCAATACACATTCTACCCTCTTCTCTTTATAAATTCTACAAATAAAGAGCAAATAAAGAGCTTCAAACAAGCTCTAATTTCCAAATAGCATAACTCATTTTTATATCTACTTTGGTCGTATAGTTTTTTAGGCTAATTGGCACTAAACACCTCCACATTTGACATCTATTGTACAAAACGCCTCTATATATAAATTTTTTGCATTGGTCACCCTTAACATAATATTTTCTTGTGTAAAAGGTCCTTAGTGTTAGTTTTACAGTTGAATAACGGATGAACACCTAAAGAGACAAAATTTAAAGGGTATTTTGATCATTTAATATAATTTAATATATCTACATACCCAAAAATAGTCTTATATTTGAAGATTTCCAAACTCACAATAAATAGAGAGCAGAACAATGAAAAGTTTCTTAAAGGATTTCCATCAATGGAGTTATATAAAAATTGAAAAGTTTCAGATCGGAAGAGCACATTTGTCCGTTACAATAGACAAAAAAATGTATACACTATACAAGGTTCAGAAAAATTAAAGAGCAGCAGCCCAATTACGCTGAGCATATTAATTTAAATAGAATTACATGCCCGGGCGGATCTAGCCCACTGGCTAGCCCACCTAATTTTTTGGGGAGGGGGGATGCAAATTCCGGCCCAAGACCAACCAACTAATTTTTGTGGGAAAAAAAAAGCAAATTTTGGCGCAAGACATGAATTAAAAACGTAAAATTTGGCTCAATACGTGAATTAAATCAATTTGGATTCAGATTCAAGACGTGTTCAAATTCTTACATTCGATTCAACTTCTTAGTTCTTACGATTGCTTGAATTCAAATTAGGTATAGAAAGACGACTCTAACTCTTCAACTATTAACTTCTTACTTGTTCTATGCGATTGCTTGACAATATTGTGAGTTTTTCTCCTTTTTTAATACTTATTTGGACTTTATGATTATATTTTCTATATAATGATTTGAGTTTAATTGTTTAGATAGTTAAATTGAAATATAAATTTTATACTTTTTCAGCTACATGATGAGTTTATGAATTAAGGTTTTATGTTTAATTTTCTAGGGAAATAGTATATTTTGATGATTTGATTTTAGATTTTCGTAATTTTGTTAGAGGCATATGATTAATTTGTAATCCAATTAATAGATTATATTTGATTTCCCCATTATTGTAGTGATTAGTGAATTAAGAATTAAGTATCATATGATTATGTGATTATTGATTACATGTGACTAAAAATGAAAAGAAAGATCCTACAATACTTTAGTAAGAAAGTGGATCATCAATCATCAAATAATGCAAATGGTCCTAATGATGTTCCTTCTTCAAGTTCAATATCACCATCCAAAACTAAAAGGCCCAAGCTCTTGATATAGAGTATAGACCTGTTTATTGACAAATTTGATCTTTTGGGAATCGTAGAATTCGACTAAAGTAATATATGTAAGATTTTTATGTTTCAAATTTTTGATAATATATCTTTTTACTTGTCTTTTCTCTTAGTTAGTGATTAGATTTATATATTGATATAAAGTTTGCTAAATTCCCGTTATTGTCCTATTTGTTTTTCTTGTATGGGCAAAACCTACTGTAGGAAAAAAAAATTTTTTAAAGCCCCCAACCTAATAACTCCTAGATCCGCCCCTTCCATGCTGGAGTCATTTATGTCAAACCAACCAATCAAAACAATTATGTATACATGTGGGAGGAACATGTGAACTGACCAAAATGCCTTTCAAATGTTGTGTTTGTAGGTGTTCAACTGTTATTTAACTTGAAAATTTGATTGCATGTACCTTTTGTACAAGAAAAGATTGCGTTGAGGTGGCCAATGCCAAAAATTAATAATTAAGTAAAGACATTTTGCACAATAGATATAAAAGATAGGGATGTTTAATTAATGGCTACCAAATTTTTAAGTTAATCATTTCAACGGCAATAAGGTTTTTGAGTTCTTTCACCTTGGTCCAAATTTCTAGCGAATTATTTATTACAGTACACTACCTTTTGAATTATTTAAATACTTACCCAATGGTACTCACACTTCAATTTTCATTTCTAAAAGTTTACCACTTTAGCACCCTAATCTTTTATTTATTCCAATTTGGTACATAAAGTTTAATTCCTTTAGTTTCAAAATTTTAATTTCAATTAATTTTCTTTTATGTCCAGATGGGGTGCAGCGAATCTTAAAAATTTCACTCAATAAGTTCAAACTTGGAGGTTATAAGGTAGATACATTTTCTTAAAACTCTTTATTTTTAAAACATACACACTGATTGTTGATTCATGTTGGTGAGGACCAATTAAGATATTTTAGCTTACCTATTAAGAGGCATGGAGATTAGCTTGCCTACTAGGAGACATGCAAATCAACTTACCTATTAAGAGGCATGAAAATTAGCTTATTTATTAAAAGGCATGAAAATACCTTTAATTACTCACTTATTAAGAGTATGAGTATTGTTGTGTGTATTATTGTAGTCTATGTTGATGATTCGACACTTATTTATTGAATATTTTTATGAAATATTCATTCTTTTAAAATAACATAGACCTTATTATTATTGAAAGATTTCTAAGATTATTAAATAGTTATTCTAGAGGATTCTAGGATTTCATCTTATTGGTAAAATACATCTAGGCGGCTGACCTAAATTGCATATGTTCAAGTCAATTTTTGTTGGTTTCGTAGCGTGGTCTGATTTTTTATTTTCTTCATCCATTTATTTATTTGGCATGGTACTTCCATTGATGAAAATCCCATTCGGTCACACCAAGCTTACAAATAGGAAACCAAATGGAAGGCCATCTGCCCAATACAAGCTAAGTTATCCACAGCATGAATAGCCCTTGTCGCAAGATGGTGGGCCATCATATTACTCTCACGAAGAATATGATAACTAGATCAACACTTGCTACTAATTAGAAGGTCACGAACCTCTCTAATCCAAGGCGAAGTGGGTGCATTTTCATAATGTCCCAGCAGCCAAGCATCCTCCATAATGTTTGCACTCAACGGCATGATAAGATACGCAGTTCATTTTCTTGTTCATGATATCACGGGCAATAAAAACTGGTAGAGATCTAGCATCGCGACAAATTTTCCACCGTGGGAATAGCACACATAGTGACCCTCCAAACAAAGTGCTTAACTCAAGGGGATATTGGTCCTCCAAATTGAGAATCCTCCTACCTTTTTTAGATATACTGAAATGGATACTGCTAATGAATAAATTTTCTTTCTTCAAAATAAATGAAAAAAGAGGGAGAAAGTATGGGTACAGCATTATCAAATTAAAAATGCTTAAGTGAGAGAGAATGAAATTCTTTTCTTTCTTTCTTTTCTTCCTTTCCCCTTTTTTTTTTAAAGTAGAAATATTGGATAAATTGCTGCATAATGTTGTTAAAGAAATTAAGGATCGGAATTTACTTACATTATAATACCAAAATAATTAAGTAGTTCTTGAAATAAAAAATATCTTCACTAAACCATTGACTTTATACATTTGCACCTAGACAAAATTGATCAGCATTATAATACCAAAATAATTAACTTAATTGAATTTTTTTGGAAGTATGCATATTACTTAATTAATTTTAATTTGAAAAGGCAAAAAATCAAAATAAATAAATTGCGAGACTCTTAATATGTCCGCTACCAATAGTCGGTTGACAAGTGACCAGAAATTTTAAAGTTTATTTGTCAGCAGCCATTAATAGTGGGTACATTGATATGTGTTCACTAAAATCAAATGAATAAAGTTGTTTATGATAGAGTAATCCTTGCTTAAAAATAATTGTAAATATCCAATCTCTACAATTAACCTTAGGGTAGTGGTGGCACCCGCGATGAACTTGCTACTTTTACAATGTAACATATAACATTGTCGTTTCAATTAGCATTACATAGATAATAATGAATTATATGTGATTATAATAACATCTCCAACAAGCTATTTTTTATTTTAAAAGAGCATGTTTAAAGAAAATTTTGCAACTCTTTATTTTTAGCTCTTAATTTTACTTTCTTCAAAGAAACATCCATTTTATTCTTCATATAATATAGATATATATATATATATATATTTATATTTATATGTCAATGACCAATAAAATAAAATGTGATTTAACAAAACCAAGAAGAGAGTGGATATGGCTCTCCAACCCCACTTCTATCTTTAAAAGTTAATTTAAAGAGTTTATTAGAGCTTATTTCTAAGGATTCATTCTCTAGAATAGAGAATATCTTGAGTTTAAAGAGCCTCTTGGTCTTGGATATGCTCTGAAGCTTTTATCAGAGAGAGAAGAAAATATCATCTGTCAAGTCTCCGCTAATTTTACAATACTCTCAAATATCTTATATTTCAATATCAAATTTCATAGCGGAAGTTTCAATACAAATAGTAGGGACGTGACGTACAAAACAAACAAAATGTATTTGTCTTATAGAGTTTAACAAAATAAAACTTGTTACTTAAACTAGCAAATTGTTAAATTTTAAGGAATCATTAAAAGTAAAATTTTAGTAAAATATGAAGAACACAACAAGTTATGTTAATAGTTACAGTTTATTAATTACCAAAGCAAACCAAATCATTAGAAAACTTTTATTTTGAATATAGGCTTCAAATCATTACAAGGACTACCCATATAAGGCGTAAAAAATATATATATATATATTATAGAGAGATGGGCAGACTTATTAATATAAAAGACATTAAGTTCATAATTACATTCATAGTCGCTTTAAAAATAGGTTTCCACTATATGCAAAACTCTACTCTTGCTCATGAGCGTGCTCCAACTCATGGCCTGTCTTGCTTTTTAAATATCGTATCTTCAATTATCTACAAAAATTATAGAAGAGGGGAGTGAGTACGAAGTACTCAGTGAGTAACAAAACCCTTTGATTCACATTTTATTTGAAATATTTATTTTCAAGAAAACTATTCAATGCACAAAGCTTTTCAATGTACAAATGGGCCATATTATTAGTTAAACTACTACCTATGGTGCGCGCATGATTCATATCAATTTAATTATGGCCATATACAATTAAGTGGATCCACATTCGAATCCCGGTTAACCCCTACCGGAATTCCAAACAAATCAAACCAAATACCATACTAATCGTCGCGCATCTCGATATCATTAGATGGCTCCTAGTATGGCAACAAAACAAAACAAAGAAAATACAAAATGGGTAGAGCATCAACTAGTGATTCAAATTTCATCATCAATCTTTCTTTTCAATGCATCAAAATCTATGTTTATCTCATGGAAGATTTCAATAAAAAAACCATGCTTATTGTATCAAAACATCACAAATATTGAAAGGGAACCAAAGTAGTAGTTACTCATTTCTGTAGCTCGATTTTCCCAAAGCTTCCTTCAACTGTTGTCAAATGCCTTCAAAACCTTCATTTTCCTTAATCAAAGTGATGTTTTAAGTTGTATTTCTTACATATATGACGGAGGGTCATTTTCAAATATAGAACGAAGGGTTTGATAGTCCTTAAGGGTTGTTTTTCTCCTCTCACTTCATTTGGACGAATTTTCTTTTATTTTTGAAGTTCTTGATACTCACTAATAAGAAGCAAAGTATGACAAGAAAGAACCATGACATGGAAAGAGAGGAAGGGAGAGGGAATATGTTAGGTTATGTTAGGTTGGGTTGGGATTGATTGTGAAATCTTCTCATTCCCTTCTCTATTTGTAGTCGTCAAAAACATCTGGATTTAATTGGTTTTAATAAACTTTTGAGTTCCGCCAACCAAAACGCAAAACGTGGCGCGATGTCGCGCTGTACACGTGGAAGGTAGGGTGACAAATTGCTCAAACAATCCTTATACTTTGTGTTGTCTCATAATTTAGTAATGATATTTTGTTATTCGAGACCTTCAACTTAATATGGTTTTTCAATTAAGTGGCTATACTTTGAGTCATATTAATCCATAACCACATTCTTTTTTCTAGGCCTTACTCGAGTAACAATCTTTGAATCCTGTGACGTATTAAAACAAATACACGTTGTTGTTCAATACCGCAACCTCACGCGGTTAGTCAATCAATACAATGTCAATAGTTACTTTCAAATTCATTATCAAAATATCGATCATGTTGCCAATGATCATGTTCTAATTCCTAATATTCATTTGAGTGGCAAACCTTGAAATTTTGCAATTCAATACAATCACGTTGCTATATTTTAATTCTTTTAGAATCTCGTAACTTCACCATTGATGCAACCCATTAATTCTCCCATCTTTAATTCTTAGCGATCTTGTAACAATTCAATATAATCATAGTGTCATATTCTAATCTAATTCATTGTCAAAATATAGATCATGTCGTCAAGAATTAACTTCTAATTCTTGGCGTTCGTTTGAGTGACAATCTTGCTTTCTTGAATATGATCACGTTGTCACATTGTAATTTTGGATGTTCAATTGAGTAATAATCTTATAATCTTATGATGCAATTCCAATAATTATTCAATCATCGTCAAAATAATGTTTACATGTTTAAAATTTTGCGGGATGTTACATCATTACTATCACAAATCTTTTCACTAAGAAGCCAATATGACGACGTATCCAACATTCCTGCTTTCCACACATCTTTATGGCTCACTCATACATTAATGCTTTGAACCCTTGTTCAAAAATCTACTATAACTAGAAATCAAATTAAAGGATATACTAACAAAATTGCAAATAAACTCTCCAAACAATCAAATCAATAAACTAAGAAGTAAGTTACTACAATTGATTTACATGAGAGTTTTCTACAAAAACAACCTCTTTCTTATAGAGCAAAATATCTGAGATGGCAAGTCAATGTGGACACGCCACATGAGCAAGGCAAGCAAGCAGGTAATATTAGGGCTCACATTTGACAAGAAGGTAAGCAAAATATCGGGGCTTTGAGGGAGAACCCAATTTCAAAATAATTCAAATTTCAAAACCCCTATTCATCCCCTCAGTCAATCGAAATCGCTCTAGATCCACCCCTCCCTCTCACACCTACCTACGCATTGGTTCATACCGGAATCCCTCTTCACCCATCCTAGGCTGATTACCGAAAATTGATCCCCCCTATTCGGGCTTTCAGCAGCGGGAGTCGTTCGCCTCCCATCTCTATGGCTCAGTACCGGAAATGCTCCAAGTTGTTGGGTAAAGTCCGTTGAAGCTTTCTCGCAGAGCACAAAGAGGTTCTGGTTATCGTCGCTCACGGCTTCTCGAAAACTTCATCGACCTTAGGCTGCGTTTCCGTCTTCACTTGCCAAGTGTCCAAGAAGAATGGTGAGTGCCTAGGTTTTAAATGATTTCACTTTATAATCCATTTGGAATTCCATTTCCGACAACAGATTGGTAGGAAATTCAAATATTGTAGTTTCATATGCTTCTCTTCTCATTTTCTTTATATGATTTTATTAGTATTATTATAACAGTTTTATGTTGTGAGAGCTTTGTCTATCTAGATGCTTCCACTTTTTTCCTGTTTATTTATTTTATTTATTTTTTTTTGGAATTTTTTGTTTTGCAAATTATTTGAGATGATTTTTGGACTTTTTCATATTTCTAGTAGAGGGTTCAATGACATTTTAGTTTGCTTTTAGTGTGCGATTTCTTTATGAGATTTGGTATTTGGTGATTAATATATTTCAATTACTAGAATGTTTGAAATTGTGACATATTGGAGTTCTTGTATTATTATTAATTATTTTTTGATACAGAGGGGATGGGAAGGAGGGGCAGTTGCGGTTTGAACTCAGGACCTCTCGCTTGAAATGTAAGTATCTATCCACTATACTACAATTCGAACAACAATTTTTTGAATAAAAACTATTTTATGTAAAATGATATTCTTTTCTTCTTTGATAGAATTGGCTAGTTGATTGGAAACATGCTCATTTTTGCATATGTGTAACAATTTTAGTTTCAAATATAGGCGAGTGCTACAATGTAAAGCAAGTAGTAGTGATTTGACTTCATGTGGTGTTTTAAATTAAACTGATTGTATAGATTATGCAGTGATAAAATCAAAGTCAAGAAATTGCCATGTTTTTTCAAGTTAGATGAAAGAATGTCTATTTCCCGCCAGCATGTTCCCATTGCCATGTTTTTTCAAGCTAGCACGTTGTTTCAAGTTTTTTGTAATATTTTTAAATTTTATTTATTTATTTTTGTTTAGGATGAACTTACTCTTTGATGCATGTCAATTGTCAAAGTTACTTTAGAATTTTATTGTGCTGGATGAGTGATTTAGCCTTTATAAACCTTAACAATAGCAATTATTTTCTTTTTGTACAGTTATTATCATTATTTGTAATGTGCGTAATACGTGTAATTTACATTTTAATTAGCTAGATTGGAGAAGGTGAGGGGATGGCTAACTGGCTAAGTTTCTTGAATTGATTTTAATGGATTTCCATTCCATTTGGATATATGGATATCCCAATTAAGAAGTTGCCTCAAAAGTGGAATATTGTTTTTTGCATTTTATTTGCATATATTTCCTCCATATAATTATTTACTTGGAGCTCATTTTATGGATATGAAAATGCCTACAATTGGTAAACGATGGAACATATTTAACTCAGAAGTTGCCTCTAACATAGGTGTATGCTGTACTGTGGAAATTGACTATTGTAGTTGGGATGTTGTGGGTATATAGTGTTTTGCTTTTATGTTGTGGTAGTATATTAGAACGTAGTTGTCGTGCTGGCAAATTTGAGTCATGGGAGGATAAGTCCAAGCTAAAAATAATTTCTTCTTGTTTATGGTTTTTATTTTTTTTTTTTGTGGACCGGAAATACAGTAAAAGATGTTAAAGCATAATACAGAGGATTCGAACAAAATTTTTTTGTCATTTTGTTAATGCGATGTAAGTGTTAGCCTTCATATATAAAAATGTATCTTTCCTATAAACATATGAATTCTAATTGATTTCTTGAATAATCATCTAGTGACCGACACTGGAGGAGTTGGCTACGAGATAGCGTTGGAAAGTATGGAGATATTGACAACTGTTGTGACAAGCATGGACAAGTTGGTTAGATATTGATACAATGGCGCTAGATGGTCGGCTCGGCAGCTTAATAATATAGTTAGGTGTTGTGTTCTGTTTGAATTGTTGTTTCAAACTATATGTTGCTTTTCTTTACTTTATTAGTAGAATTTGATGTTTTCACTAAATTGTTTGTATCAACCTAGTTGGATGGCTGTGTTTGTAATTCTCTCATTGCATGAGGCTAATTATTACTATAAATTGATGGTTTATGGATTTAGTGTTGTGGTAGTGATGTATTAAGTTATATTTATAAGCGAGACTTTGTCAAAGTTTCTCTAAAAATTGTCCAAAAAATGTCTCTAAAAATTGTCCAACATTTGTTACGTTATAAGACTACTTGGATGTATTTATTGAAACACAATCCTTTATCTCAAATACTCTTCTTTGAGGTCGGCAAAGGAGAAAACACATTTACAAAGGTATTTGGCAATTTTCTGAAATTATAATCTGCGACGTGGTATTATTTTATCAGTTGTTTTTGTAAAAAGTAAATAATTGCGATTTGACTTTTACTTGTTGACTTTTTTGAAAAAAGTGAAACCAATAAAATGATGCCATATCGCAGATTATAATCTAAGATTATAATCTGAGAATCCAACCAAACACTTTAATTCCACTAACTAGGAATCTAGTTATGAGATTTACTTTTGAATTGCATTCACCTGTATGTCATGAAATCTTATTATATTTTTGGTTTTACACTCAATAAATCTTGTAAACAAAGAGACAGATGTAGAAGACAATGCCTCATACTATACAAATCATACTCCATCAAATAGAAGACAATGCCTCACATTGATACGGAAAATTTCTTATCCTCGTATACACACGTTAAAGCATTACAAGAACTAATCTAGTTATTCATCCCATAAAAAAAGGGCAATACATTTGCGCATAGCTAAATTACAATAAACTATTGTTCCAACACAGAAGTCCTACCAACTTGGTGACTACATGAGACATTATATGCAAACATAATTACAACTCTTTACAAATTTAGGTGAACATTAATTTTTCCTTGAGCAGATGGTGAACTCACACCTCAACATTCCTAGTCTCCGAACTCCGTTCACACATGTCTAATAGGCGAGACACGTCATTGATCTTTGCATTCTTTGCATCTCTGTACAGCTAGGTGTTATTTGTTTTACCTTTTTCACTTGGCACATATTTGTACTCCAACAGTAATTCATAAATAATCACATTCACGTGTGCACCTGAAAAAATGTCATTAACCCCAAACCGTAAAAGTCATATTCCAGCATAAGTGCATAACACTAGAATTCAACAAAAGCTCTCTCAATTAAAAAAAATTATATATAAGAAAATCTCACATGGCAATAGTATAGAGGTAAATTCAACCCCCCAGTTAAGAACAAATCCAAGACTTGCTGTCAAGAAAATGAGCTAAAAGTGCCATTTTTAAGCTGAACAACTGTGCAAATTGTCAATAAGCCTATATACAAAACAATAGAATCCTCCCAAAATCATTTTCTTCAATTACATGTGGATCTTTCTTCCAAAGCCATGACTAAGGAACAATTACCAAACTAGAAGTCAAGAATGAATAAAGATAATTACTTTTCTAGTAATATGCTTCAAGAAATGGCAAGAATCTTAAATGCACCGTCAAGCAACAATTAACACAAAAACATCATGAATGAAATTGGAAAACAGATACATAGTGAATGAAAGAAACGATAAATTGAGTTTAGGTATTATGAGGGGAGCAAAAGATTAGGTATGTGTTCATTTTGTTCAGGAACATGTCAACTCTATGGATTACTCATCAAATGTTCGTTTTTTCTTGACCACAAAGAGCTTATAAATATGTATGTGCAAGGGAAAGAGTGACCTTGAAATTAACAGAATGAATAATCCATGGTACATTGTTTCTCGTCTACAAATTTAGCTTATTTAAATCCGGCATATTCTGAAAACAAACGGAAAATACTTGACAGCCTATGTATACATTTCATGAGTTTATGTAACTAATACTCCATTCCCTTAATCAGTCTATAGGCACATTTTAATCACACATGACCATAACTATTTGGAGAAATCTGTTGGAGTAACCAATTGACAATATATTTAACATTCATAAGGAGTCAAAGGCACAGGAAAATCGAGGCAGTATGCAACAGAGACAAAGCAACATTAACCAAAAATTAACTAAACAAGAATTTGGACATAAGAAGAGGCAGTATGCAACAGAGACAAAGCAAAATTTAACAAAATATTACCTAAACAAGTTTAGACAGAAGAAGCAACCTGGCTGGCTGATTGCTTTGGTCTCGGGTCTGGCTACAAAATAGCACAGGGAAAGAAACAGTTACATAAGTATGTTTAAAGAGAAATTGGGTCAATAAAGGACAAGAAAAAGAAGGGAAAATTACCTGGATCGAGGCGCGGAGCCGTGTTCTCGGCGGTCAGGCATCAGAGCTTCTTGCGAGAGAGAGGGATTTTAGGGGCCGGTTCTCCGGAACAAAATGAGGACGGCGACAGGTGTCTTCCGTCGGCGTAGAGCAGCGTCGTCGGCTGTCTAGCGTGGAGATTTGGTGATGGAGGTGGGTGGAGGCAGAACTCGGCGACAGAGAGAGAAAAGAGGCGGATCTAATTTGGGGATGGTGGTGGATTCTGAAATATGCGGTTTGGGGGTGTACATGATACAGATTCATTTTTTGGTGGGCCCTAGTTCAAAGTGGGGGGAGGGGAAATTGGCTTGCCTATGTGGCGCGGGTCCGTGTCCACCTGGCTTGCCACCTCAAAATTTTTGCTCCATTAAGAAGAGGTGACGTTTTTGTAGGAAAACCACATGATAGTAGTGAAGCCCAGTCAAAAGCTATCTTATATAGCACTGAAAGATAAGAAAGTGAAAATAAGTAGTCTGATTGTTACTCTTCTTTTCTACCAGGAGTATCACATCTCAGCAATTAAATAATATTGAATCTTCATATGTCTTACGTTTATATGTGCACAAAAATTCTCATTCTAAGGCAATTGGCAAGACCTGTCAAATCATGTCCATAAACCATGTAAATTCCACCTCTGTATTGTTTCCATCTATAAAGGTAAAGATAAAATATAATTCGAATACAATTTGAATATATAGAACCATTGATGATCACATGAGAATTAATAATATAGAAATAAATCAACAATGTTTCTGTCAGAAAAAATTATAATATAGAAGTTTATTATAACATAGAAGAAAATTACAAGCACATATTGACAGAGAAAATTGAATACCAAGCTGCTCTATCTTTTTGCAGGTGAAAAGGATAAGAATCTACCTAGAAATTCTAACAGCCTATTGCAGATTATCTTCAAATAGAGAGTGTAAAATAAGTTCTATATAGAGACAAGCTTACCATCGAATATGAATGTGCATGCTGGCACCACAATGAGAACATTCTTGACAAACTACTTTAAGAAAGAACAGAACAGTGGGGTGCAATCAAACCACAAGCAACTCTGAGAACTTAAACACTTCAGTCCTGAAGAATATTTTTTTGTTAATTATTATTATTATTATTTTTTATATTACAAAGGGGTTCATAGGAGAAGGGAATCGAACCTTTGACCAAAGGTTTATGAAACTAACTAAGATGTCATCAGACCACATGGATCTTCGCCAGTCTTGAAGAGTACGAGTGAGAATTTAAAATGAATCTCCCGGAAGTTATACTACTTCGAGAAAAATTGCATAATGTTGCATTCATCGTAAAAGGACCAAAAACAGATTACCATGATTAATTGTCCGTATCTCCAATAATTTGTGTCTGGTTTCTGAGGCTCTTCGTTTCACATGTTTGTACATCACCTCATCTAAATCAAACCTATCCTTCAGTGCATACTAATCTAAATTACTCCAAAAATAATCCGGTGATACATAAATAAGTAGTAAAAGAATTTAGATTGCATTCACAGATTTTATTCAGCTTTGCATTGTCTTGCAAGAACAATTCTTCAGAATGCTATACATCTGTTTCAGAAATTCAAAAGGATCCAGAGTTCACAAACCCAGTACATTCCAACTCCAATGCAAAATCGTCTTTGGTATTATATAGGAAAGTGCAATCAAAATTGTAGGGTCCTGTCAGTATACGTCTATAATGGAGAAAATCTACTAAAATGGAAAGTTTTTGCAGAAACCCAAACAACACCGCCAAGTATCACAAAAATGAAAAGCCGTGTAGAGACTTGGTGGATCTTGGCCGGAACAGTTATGGATATCTCAGCGACACAGAAGACTGTTTCATACAAAAACTGAAATTGAAAGCTAAAATAGCGGAAAGCACGCTTACCTACAGAAAAATGTCGGCAATGCTTGGTGGAGAACATGCAGTGATGAGGCTTGGTGGAACTTGGTTGGAAACAAAGCAGCCAACGAAGATGAACGAGGGTTTCTTGGGAAGTTCTGCCACCCGTTCAACTATTTAATATATATATATATATATTATTTTTAAAAAAAAGTGTGCTCTTCCGATCTCCATTTTGGAAAATCATGAGAATGAACAGTAATTTTCCAACTCACTCTTTTATTATGTAGAAGAATAGAAGATGTCTTGAAACTTTTCGTTCTGGACTTCTACAAAAAGATAATGGAATTACCTTGACACTATTAACAATTTGCAATATGCTTTGACATAATTTTATTTGAACCACAAAACTGGACCAAATTATAAACACTAGAAAGCTTCCAACATCTGGTTGCCTTGAGCAATCAACTCAAATGCTGCGCAAATACCCCTAGGAAGTAGGACTACTGGTACTAAAACAAGACACAGAGCAAAAACACAAGGTATATCCCTTTTCTTCTTTTCCTGCTTATTTTCCACTATCTAGGACCTGAAATCTGCTGTGATGATATATCAGAGAAGCATGTATTATAAACAGAGTTTGTGCTAGTATGATAAGCACTTGGTGGTTGATATGACTTATCCCCATCCAGTGCTCCAGTTTCTACTGCCACTGAAGCCTCGTGTAAACGACGCCCATAAAATCGCAAGAAGTTCAGTGATTCAATTCTTGGCTCACTCAAAGGTATGTTACCCTCCAACATCCCAACAACAATTACCATAGAGGGCCTGAGAACAGGCTCCTCATGAACACAACACAGTGCCACACGCACAAACTTCTCAACCTCTTCACTAGTAACTCGACCATGGATCCTTGAATCCACTAGTTCTATATACCTCCCTTGCTCATGCATTTCCATTGCATATAGCGGGAAATAATCAAGCTCCTGTAAAGATGATGAGAGCGAGTCGGCACCAACAGCACTATGATTTTCATCAAGGCTATGAGTTCGTGTTCTTGGTAAACAGTTCTTTCTTCCACTTACAATTTCAAGCAGTACCATCCCAAAACTATAAACATCTGTTTTATCTGTGATTGAGGAGTTTGTCAGCCATTCAGGGGCAAGATAACCACGGGTGCCACGCATTGTTGTGAACAGAGAGGACTGTTCAGGACTTAAAAGCTTTGAGAGCCCAAAATCAGATATTTTTGCCTGGAAATGATCATGCAGGAGGATGTTTTCGGGCTTTACATCACAGTGGATGATCTTTTGTGCACATCCACTATGCAAGTATGCAAGCCCCCTAGCTGCCCCAATTGCAATTTCAACTCTCTCTTGCCATTCCAAGACAGGTTCATGACCAAAGAGACTTTTGTCAAGTGACCCACGATTCATGTACTCATAAACTAGTAGCCATTGTCTTCTTTGTGCACAATAGCCTCTTAACTTGACCAAGTTCACATGGTGAATATTTGCAATGATCGCAATCTCAGTGCAAAAATCCTTCTTCCCTCGGACACCAATATTATTGATCATCTTTACTGCAACAAACGACTTATCAGGGAGCATACCCTTGTACACAGAACCAAATCCACCTATTCCGATCTGAGTCTTGAAATTCTCAGTTGCTCCCTCAAGCTCCTCGTATACGAATCTTAAGGGTAATCCTGGGATGGAAAGCTCAAGGTCCCCAGAAAAACGGGAGGTTGAGTGATTTGATTTTTCCTCCACTAGTTTGGGAATTTTAGATCTTCTCCATAAGAATATTGCAATTACAATTAACAAGAGAATACCAGACAGCGGTAAGAGTACTACTGCAGCTGTAGGAAATCCTATTGAATCTTCAGTAACATCATCATTGCTGCCAAAATTTGGTGAAGCTAAGACAAGAGTTTTAATAAATCCTAACCGGCTGCTACTTTTTGTTCTCAACACCAACGACCCTAGCTCATGTTCAAGTGCATAACAGAAACCAGATGCATTCTCGTAGAAAATCCCCAAGCAAGTGCATTTAGAAGAGCAGAAATCTTGACACCCAGATAGATTCACCCCAAACTTGGCAGGCACGGTAAAATCAATAGCAAAATAGTCCATGTTATTCCCAAGCTGCATGTAGGACACAGTTGAAGAATTCATATGACTGCTATCCGTTGAGTTGCAAGAAACCTCCAGTGAGTAAGAATTATTGACTGGTACACATTTGGTTGTATTGTTCGAACTAACATGGAAGCTAGACGGACAAGAGCACACAGGATTATTCAACGAAAAACCATTCGTACATAAACCAAGACTTCCACAAATGTATGGAATCCGACATTGATCAACTGGACTGACAAAGTCTAGTTTTTTATTAGCCCCTAGTGAGCTACTAATGATAAACTGACCAGAGCTGTCCACCTTGGCAATTCGAAAGTTAGATGGGGGTAAGTTTCCCAGGACGACTACAATAGATCCATTAGAACCAAACAGATGGAGACCTGTTTGGTTCACTGCCATGTACTCTACAGCATAATTTGAGTTTGTATAAGCTGTAGTATCCATGGATAATTTCCAGTACGTAAAAGCCTGCCACTGCAAAATAGCATCTGAGGCAGTTAAAGCAAGATTGAAGTTACCAGTTGACAACTCATCGCCCGATACACCACTGGACAATAGCCTGCCAAGGATTAATTTCTGTCCAATTACAATTGTGTCAGTTGGATTAGCAAAGCTCTCCCACAGAGTCTTGTTGTATTGACCAAGAAGAACAAAATTTCCTGCCTCTGTAAGCTGCAGGACAGTTACTGAAGATTGCAAACTTGGAGTAGACCATTTCAAACTTCCATCTTCTTCACTTAAAATTATACCATTTTTAGTGAAACTCATAATTCCGGAATTTGAGATGGGTGCATCGCGATTTGCTGACCAGATAATGGTGTTGGATTCAACATGGATAACGCACAAGTAGAACCTGATCTGCTGTGCACCAGGATTGAATATAGCTGCTTTATATGTCCCATTGCGAGAGAACAAGAAACTCCCCGAAGCATCTACGAATTTGAAATTGGAACCAGTTAAATTTGGGTATATAAATTCTGTGAAGGAAATACTGGATGCAAGAACCAGTAAGAAGGAAAGAAAACCAAGAAAGACAAAGAAGGATCCCATAGTGAGAAAATTTTTATGGGTATACAATTTGAGGCTGAAAAGTGAAATGGTATTATTTGGAATTGGTCAGTCAAGATCTCTGCTTCCATTCTGTATCTTACATCCTTCACATAGAGTTGACTACTGAAAATAATTCCTTTTTTTTATATATACACAAACACACACAAGCATGAAAATGATTGATGAAGAATATCAAGAATATAATATACATGACCAAACATTAGCCTAGGCTGCATTATACATGACCCTTGATTAACATCTGCCCCAAATTTTACCTAATCAGATCAGAGAGAGTTGATTCTACATTGTTTCTTATATTATCTAATAGCCAAGTAGTTCAATTTCATTACAAATAACCCGTTTATTTTTTATTTACTTATATACATTATCTGTATCCATATCAATCCACTATTAAATAATAATAAAAATTAACTTAAATGATGCATACTTTGGGAGAAAAATAAAATTAAACATTTGCGAGTTCAACTCAATTACGCACACAGACTTTACAATCACACATCTATATATACTTTAATATTGAAAAGAAATAAATAATGGCCAGAATGGGGAATTCAACTTCATTGAGATAAAACAACAAATATATTAGTATATAATAAAACACTGGTACATGAAATTACACATTATATGTATGCGGGTACATTGATTCACCTTAAGAACATTTAGGATAGCACTCGCATCGACTTACTAAGAGAGGGCGCCAAATTCACTAGTGAAAATCACAAATAAATCCACCCCACTTTAGATTTTACATGACCATATTTTTTTCGAACAGATAAGGCTAAAGGATCAGCATTCTATTACCTTTTCGATTAAATTGGTTTTCCAAGTGCTTACAAGAAGTAACAACGCTTCTTTCACTAAAGTTTTAAATTGATCATAACAGTTTACCACATTGTTATTACCTTCTGGTTTATGGAGCTGACAGCAGTCCCCATCGCCAGCAGCACAATAACCTGGACCAACAATTCCGATTTCAGATACAAAATTTTGCTTTTCGCATAAAAGGGAAACGAATAGGGAAAAATAATCAATCTGGATTTTGGTAAAGTTCTTAATATTTATGGATTCTCATAGATGGATTTGAACATAATCCCGTACAATGCGTGAGATTAAGTTTTTAACAGAGGGTCAAGACGGAATGCAATGGACTTTGTTTTGGGGGTAAATTGAATTCAATGAATGGTTATTAGACTTCAAAAGTGTAGGCGCTTACCCAACAAACTTTCAAATGTAACTACTGATATTTTTAATGCAAGTGGTTAGATCACGCACTATTTTTAGAGCATAATCGCTCACGTGGCACAATGTGAGACTACTGTCGTTAGATTTATGTCACGTGAGCGATCATGCTATATTTTTAGAGTTTGATCTATCTCCTTAGAAAATTTCCTAACTCAACAAACTTTCAAATTTAATGAATGGTTTTTAATAAAAATTTATTAATAGATACGCGCTTATATATCCGTTTAATGTTACATTATAATTTACTTTTTAAATCATCTAATTTATTAATAGATACACGCTTATATGCGTATCGTGTATATGCCATGATACTCAAATCACTTTGATACCCGTTCAGATAAAAAATTTCATACCTATAAAATTGTAGCCACTCCACATACATTTTTAACTCGATAATATGCTGTTTTATTTTGTACATGTACACATAATACACTGTTGATATTTTAGTCTAACAAATAAATAATAGAGTCTTTAAAAAAGTAGTATAATTTTACAATAATATAATCTTTAGAAGCGTAATAATTATAAAGGAAATTTATGAAATACACGTTACATTTATATTGTATTTACAATTTGCATACCGTGTTTTTGGAAATTATAATTTACACCATATATTTCATTTAGTATTAACAAAACACACTTTTTATTGAAAAAATTAAAAAATTACTTCTTAAGACGGAATTAATGTTGTTTATGACTAACGAATCACACCTTATATATTATATTTTATGACACTTTATGTTCATTTAGAAAATATAAATAATTTTTTTTTTCAATTTTAGTTTATAAAGTTGGTTAAAATATGAATATGTCCTCAACCTTCAGTAAATAAGTTTTACTCTTCCGATCTAAGAAAAATCAAGTTAAATGATACGCGATATTTGATAGTATTTTGCAATTTTAAATTTTTGCCTTTTTGTTTATTGTGTGCTTTTCATCTTTATTCATATCTATCTTTAAATAAGAAAATAAAAGGAGTAAAATTATTTGTTATAAAAATATAAATATTTTCATTATTGAAAATTATGCATAGTTTTTAATGTTGGGAATTAATGCAGAATCCCCTATTACGCCTGCAGGACCGTTGTTCAAGGAATTTAATTGAGACAAGAAAAATAAAAGATAAAGACGAATTTAACGGACTGTCAAAACTTTCCACTATATGATTAAAGTCGCTACAACCATACAGAATTTTCACTCGCCAAAACCCATCTCCCTAGTATTACAAGAAAAATATAACAAGTTTTACCGCATCTATCAATTTCTACCCTTTGCCTAACCCGCGAAGAATTAAAGAAATCCCAAGATGCTAAGCTACTATTTTTCTTCACAAGACTCTCTGACCCGACCCAAGTGGCACTCCGAGTTTTACCACACCTAATTTTCTACCCTTTGAACAAACCACA